>WQNJ02000245.1:0-49579 GCA_016584745.2 Phylloscopus trochilus trochilus | reverse complement strand
ATCTCTGGGACCCCCCTGGATATCTCAGCCGAGGTCCCCATCTTGGTTTGGAAAGACAGATGTCTGCTGAGGAAGGCAGGAGCCTTGCCTGAAATGGAAAATATAAACCCCTTCCCTCTGAATTATAATTTTGGAATTACCGGGCTCTCAGGCAAAGATATGGGAATAGGAATAACAGTTCCTATTAGGAGGAAAAAGAAACTAAAAATGCAGTAGCAAAAAAACAAACCCAAACCACTAATAGAATCAGAATACAACCTGACACCCAGTTTCTCAGGGTGTTGGTAGCAGTCCAATCCAATTGTGGCTGCAGTTCTCCTGGAGTGTCAGATGTGGTTTTGTTGAAGCAATGATCTTGTAGAAGGGTGTTGTTTTCCTCTGAAGGTCCAGTGGTGCTGAGATGGGTCTGGTCTTCCTCTGGGAATCCAGTGGAAACAGGCTGCTTCTGCTGTGTTCAATCTCAGATTATATCCAGGTAGGAAAGCTTGGCTCCTACCTGTGGGTGAAGCATCTGACAATGGGATGATGTAATTTTATCACTCATGCAGTGAGACTCAGTGGCTCATTAACAGAAGATATCTCCCTGGAGGGAGGATGTGTTGTGGAAGAGATAAAGAACACTGCCCCACTTGCTTTTATCAACTGGCCCATTTACAGAAGATATCCCCCCCAGAGATATGAGGGATGGGTCATGGAAGAGATAGAGAACACTGCCCCACCTGGTTTTAACAGCTGGTACTAGAATACAAACTTTTGGTTACATCTTGCTTTGCAACCAAAGACAATTAGTCAAATGCATATTCACAAAGATTATACAGATTTAAACACTCCCTTGAGTGCACATTTTCCAGCAATTCTTTAGCTTAATTCACCCCAGACCTTATCTTGCTAAAGTATGTGCCACAGCGCAGATGTGATTTTGAGACTTATGTTTTATTTCCTCTTCAGGCCACCTGGTCTGTGGTTTGACAGTTATTATCACCAAGGGGTCAGTGGTGGATTCCTCCTGGCTCTTGGCTCTTCTGGTGTTGTTTGCCCAGTTCTTTTCAAGGTTATCTTATCATCCAGATATTTTAACTATTTTTACTTTTAATCAACATTAGCTATGTTACTATTGTCAGTCAGTTACAGAAATAAAGGCGTCAGTCATTGTTTCACAACAATAGTCACTGCTGCAAAACTTAATGTTACAATGGACTGCACATTTTAATATTTTAATATTAATATGCCTATTTAATAATTTAATTTACATGTATATTTTTAGTTTTGTAAGAGACTCTATTTTAATATTTTGTGAAACCCTAAACTATAATACCTTTATCACACTGAAATATGCAATCTATACAGAGATTAGGGCATTAATCATAAAAGGATGACAAATTATACTGTATCAAAAGCAGTTAAAAAGAGATTACAAACTGTACTGTATCAAAATAATTTGCAAAAACCAACATATAACAGCAAAAGCCACAAACTACACAGTAATTTCTAACAGGTCTCCTGGCGTAACAGAACGCCAGGACTGTGCGAAATTATCATATTTTAGGAATTAAAAGTATGCATGCTAGGAGTACTGAGGATACATGAAAGATACATAAAAGAAAAGGCAAAAAATCATCTTGGCAGTTTAAGACTGTCTTGCGTTAAAAAGTCATATAAAGGTGTGGCCAAATTAGAAAACTCCATAATCTGTGCTCTGCAGTACTCCACCAACCCCAAGAACTGCTGTAAATCCTTCTTTTTTTGGTCTGGGCTAATGGTACTTCTCAAATTCCTTGTATTCTTTCTGGTTTGATGCACCAAAATCCTCCACTCAAAATGTTTCCCAGACATTTTCCCAAATATTCCCAAATATTCCCAAATATTTCACCTTTTTCTCTACCAACTGCGCTTCCTTTTCAGACACTCCAAGCCCCCTTTTTAGCAAGGAAATTAGGCAGCTTCACCAAAGAAAAGCCTCTTCAGCCACTTTTTCCTGCTCCCCCGATAAAAGCAAATCTAATTCAAATTCTAATTCAAAATCTAATTCCAATTGTAAATGCAAAAACCGAATTCCCAAGGGTGGGGTCAATTCTCTTCATATTTTCTGTGTCATTTCTTACCATTATTAATTTGCATTCCCACTTCAGCCATCAAATCCCTTCCCAGTAAATTACACTCAAAACTATGAACAAAGAGGAATTTGTGCATTTCAAACCTATCCCCCCCCCCACCAAAGTGCACTCACTCATTCTTTCCACTCCCCCCTTGAAACGCACAGATCTTTTTGACAACTTTTCCTCCTTAGAGATAAAATTTAAGGTTTAAGGATAAAAATTTAACAATCCGTCTCCATTATCCTCTGGACTTCTATCTGTCCATGATCCCATTCTCTCCTGTCTGGTCCTCTCTCTCTTTTTTCTTTTCTCTTTCTTCCACGCAAACCTAATGTCTTACTTTGAAACACAGGTATCTGCCAGGGAATAAAACGGAGCCTCCCTTGGAATGGAGAATGCAAACCCCTTCCCTCCAAATTATTATAATTTTGAAATTAAAGGGCTCTGTGATGGTTTTAGTATTTATCTTTGTGTGGGATATGACTTGGAGGGAGTAAAAAGCAAAACAGGCCTAAAACTCAAGAGTTATAAAGATGGTTTATTCACACACACTAAAAGGAGAAAAAGAAAAATGAAAATGAAACTTCAAAACACTCTTCCCCTCCCCCCCTAATGTTTTCTTTCTTCAAACAACATGAAGAGACAACTTGTGATTTTTAGTCAGTTTCTCCATTTAAGCATGATCTTTCATCACTTTGGGAGAGGAGTCTCTCTCAGTGTCCCATGGATCCCACTGACAAATTAAAACAGTTCTCTTGTGGGTTTGAACTGTCACAAAAACTGTTGCCCAGTAAACTCTGCTTCCGTGACCCCTCCCATTAGCAGTTTCTCAAGGTGCTTATGGGTCATGTACTCAAACACACTGCAGACTGGGGTGTCACTTTTTTAAAGGTGAACCACTTCAAAGGCAAAGGAGTCTTTATTTCAGGGAACAGAGATATCTTCTCACTTCTTTGCTGCACACAGAAGGCTTCTCATCTCTATCTCTGTTCAAGCATCTCATCAAATCAATTTCACTTAGTCCATCACAAACACCTTTGCTCACAAATCCACACATAAATTTAAAAAATCACCTACCCAAACGGATATCTTTCCACAGTTTAAATGAATAATTTAGTCCAGTCTCCATGATTTACATCCAGAGAAGTCCAGTCAAAAACGTCCACTTCCTGGACATTTCTTCCAATAATCTTTATCAGTTCTTTCGCTGACTCTGTACCATGCTGTCTCTTTATGTTTTAAATCACTCTGTCCTTCCTGTCTCACTCAGGGGAAGGACTGGAGTTCTGAAAGCTTCATCTTGTGTTAAGAAAGAGTTAAATCTGGCCCAGGTCTTTTCTCCCTCAGCCGCTGACTCAAAATGGTGTCAAGTTTCAAGGCCAATGATGATGATGGGGGAGGAGGAGAAACATGCTGGGGAATGCTGATGAATTGTCTTTTTCCCACCCCCTGCTCTCATCCATGGACCCAAACTCAAGGTTGCTTCCTGGGGTCTGGGGGGAGGGAGAGGGAGGAGGAATTCCAATCCCATCCTCCCCCGGCCATCATCGGCACCAGCAACCAGGGCCTGGGGCACGGCCCGGCCAGGCCCGGCTGCCGTGGGGACCCGAGCTGCAGCCTCCCTCTTTTTTCCCTGCCAGGAGCTGGTAAAACCTGGCCAGGCCTTGGGCCAGCTTCCCCCCTCCCGTCCCAGCAGGAGAGGACAGGGGGCCGGGGTGGGAATGGCCGGCCCTGGCCGGCTCAGGCCGTTCTAACAGAATGACCCAAGCTGATGTTACCTGTTCAGCTGCCCGGAAGGAAAGAGAAAGGGCAGTTCCTGGGAACCTCTGGTATTCAACTCTCAAATTTTCACATAGACATACCTCTTTCTAATTGGTTTGTCAGGTTATAACTTCCTGAACAATCACTTCCTGGCCAAACTACCACAGGCTCTCAGGCAAAGATGTGGGGATAGGAATAGCAGTTCTTTACTAGTGTGTATAACAAGGCAAACAGAACAACAACTGCAACATTTACAACAAAAACAGAACCAGGAACCTCGAGAGGCTTTGCTTCACAAAGCCTGGGGCAGTCTGATCTCCATACCCTTGCAGGACTCAGAGGAGCACCAAGTTGGAATGGCAGGAATGAGCAGAATTCCCAGGCTGGTGGATGAGATCTATCAGAAGCTCCTCAGTGGTAGCTGGAAGTGCAGAACATCCCAGAGGGCAGGGGGTGTGAGGCTACAGCGTAGCAAAAGGACCCAGAGCACTGCTGAAGAATGGCAGCGGCAGGACAGGGCCAGCCCAGCTCCAGCAGGGCAGGCGAAGGAGAGCTCAGAATTCCTGAACACACAAGGAGATGGTGGTAGATCCCTAGGACTGGACTAGGGGGGTGACAGTCAACTCCTCCCACAGCAAGCAACAGCCTGGCCATCCTCCCTCTGATGCCGAGAGCAAGAGGGAGAGAAGCTGCCCCCAGCCCCATCCTTTTTCTGCCCCCCAAAACTTCCTGTATCTTCCCCCTCCAAGAGAAACTCCCAGAGACAAAAGAAGTATAGCCAGGTGCTACAACTCCTCTCCTTTGGCCCTTGTTCTGCTTAAGTACCTGTGAGTACCCAGTAGTTAGTTTCCTAGCAATTTATGGGAAAAAGTTCTATAATTAAAAAAGAAACAAATCTAACCCCCAACACCTAACTTTACACCTTTCCTCACAGTTTTCTTCCTGAATTTCCCAACTCCGGGGAACTGGCTCCCTTCTTCAGCACAAGAGATGCCCCTCGTAATTCTCTTCTTGTCCTCAGGCACTCTCCTCTTACTCTAGCATTGTCTGCTCCTTCATCATCTGCCAAATTATTTATCACTGCCCTAACACCACCCCCAGCCCTAGGGGGTTCTAAACCCAACCCTGGGAGCTCAATCCTGGGGACTCCAGCCCTGGGGGATTCTAATCCCACCCATGAGTGTTGAGTTTAGGGGGTCTTCATAGAAGACTGGAAAAGCTGTGTAGTTGTAAAAGTCATTGACTGCACGACTAAATCAGTTTTGAAGGTGAAGAGTTCAAAGGATAACAGTCTGTGCTATTATACAAAGCTGTTTGGTATAAAGTCCTGATGTCCCAAGCAGAGGCAAAGCAGCGTAGAATCTCCATGTCCCAAGCAGAAGCAGCAGCAGCATCTCTCCATGATCTATCTGTGACTCTTTGCGTTCTCTAAGCACGCAAAGTACGTTTTTTTTTCTATTTTTACCCAATCATCTACAAACAGAATTCTATTGCTGTCTTCCTGGACCTATCCAGACCTAACACTGATGCGCGAAAGTGGCTGCAATTTCTTACACAAATTCCACGTACACAGTTCTATCTGTTCTATCTAGGAATGCTAGCAATGCTACTTTAGGTTTTCATTATGTCTAGGACTCAGTTAACTTTGTAAAAGGTAAGGCTACTGAACTTTGAACTAGGCTTTAGGGCTTCTCTTACTAATAGAGTCTCTTCTTTGCTTAAGGCACTTAAAATATTCTCTACTTATTTAAAACTAAACTTACATTTTTACCTCATGTCTGGGTGGATTTATGTATTTTAGTCTCTCTGAAGGTTTGAATTCAGCGCTCACATTTCTGAGTACTTCTGAGCCTGTGTGAATGGGGCCTAGAGGGATTTGCATCGCAACACCTGGGGGTTCAACCCCAACCCTGGTGCCTCTAACCCCAACCCTGGGAACACAAACTCAAACCCTGGTGAACCCAAACCCCAAGCCTGGGGGACTTCAGCCCTGGACACTCCAACCCCAACCCTGGTGCCTCTAACCCCAACCCTAAGGCCTCCAAGTCCTGGGGGGCTGTAAACCTGCTCAGGGCAGGCTGCTCTGGGCAGGGGCCCCACGGCCTCACCCCCTCTGCAGGGCACAGCAGCAGCTGCAGATCAGAGAGGTGTTATGAATTTAGAGAGCCAATTTCATAGAAATCGGTTTATTTGCCAGCGAAAATTTCGGACAGAGAAATCAACAAAGCCAACGACCAAGGAAACAGTGCCAGCACTGGGTGAAACCACGAGTGCAGCCTCTGCCACATTACACTGCCCCTGGTTTCACCAAGGACGGGGCTCATGCCAGCTGGTTTTATACCTTTGCTGGCTGAGCTTCCCTGAGTCCAAGATTCTATAAGTTCTTTTGCCCCTTGGTGCCTTCCCTGATGAAATTTCGAAAGCAGGCTCCAGTTTTCTGAAAAGAATTCCTGGGTGGGGAGGGCTCCTGAATGTTCCTAATGGCCCAGATAAGAGATCATCTCAGGGCCATTAGTCCTTTATGGGGTGCTGAGCGTCCTTGTCCCTGTCATCCTCCACCTTCTATTGGTATTGTAATTCCTTTGTTTCCTTCTCTGGAAACAGGGAGAGCCCCTTGCGAAATTTCCAAGCCCTGTATCCTGCTTGGAGGGTGTAGTATATATTAATTCATGTTCCTGGAATATAATAATAGATTAATTTAGGTGATATTAGTAGAGGTGGGGGGAAGGTGCATTCCCTATAGTAGATGTCTTGGAGGCTGTCAGCTCAAGCAGGAACTGAATAGTAACCTCACAAGAAACTCTTTTACATATTCCTTGTGTATGTTGGTTCATGTTCACAAATTATATTTTATACATGTAGTAGTCACAGTTACGGGTGATGGTAAATTAGACAATTTTTAAGAGAGTTAGGAAAAATCCTTTGCAGCACAGAAAGCTACCCGGAGCCAAGAAAGAGACAAAGGAATTAACATAGCAATACAGACATCAGAACGCTGAAACCAGGTGCAACTGAGATCTGATAAGAACTGATAGCCCTAGAGAATGGATCCAGCCAAGTCATCAGGAGATTCTCGGAAGCACCTAAACCCATCCCTGCTGGCTGAGCACTGCTGAGATTCTATCAGCAAAAACCATCGAGGGACAAAGAAGCTATAGAAATTCAGAATGAAACTGTAGCACCAACCTTTAGAGATTCTTTGCTTCCCTGGATAGCTGGACTTTGTAACATGTTCAAGCTTGTACCTGGACTTTCCAACATGTTTAAACTTGTTCAGTGAGCAAAGAGTATAAGACTGGCAGACAGGGGCGCAGAGCTCTGTGAGACCTGGGGGGGTGGTGTCACGGGACACTTCACAGAGGTCTCACCCAGTGTGCACTGCCTATTTCCTCGCTCCCTGACTTTGGTCAATTTCGGTATTGGCTTTGTCAATTTTTCGCGCTTGTGGCTTTTTCACTGACAATCTGGCAATAAATGCTATTTTATTATAATTGGCTATATTCATTTATAACAGGGGGGCTTTTGGGCTTTCTCAGAAAAATACATCTTCTATTTTCTGCTTGTAACAACAACAATATGAATACATGAATTATCATCCACCACAGAGGGCTCAGACCCAGCCATGGGGAAGGTGCTGGGCCAAGGCAAAAGGAGGCTCCCTGGATGCCCTGCTGCCCTCTCCCTCAGTTCCTGAGAGCTCTGCAGCCCCTGCTGCCATCCCATCTGCCCAGGCCAGCACAACACCCCTGGCCTTGGGGCCCTCCAGAGCTGCTCCTGCTGCAGGCCCAGGGCCCATCCCAAAGCTGGGGCAGCCAGAAAGCTGTGCCCATTGCTGTTCATTGCTGCTCTGATGAGGATGGATCCTCAGCCCCTTGGAGGTTGCTGATGAATTTTTCTACTCCCTAGGCCTCTTCTTTCTTGAACTCTTCAGTTCAGGAATTCATTGAGAAAAGCTCCTAAATGTTTGTTCAAAACACCCGAACAAAAAAAGATCCAAAGATCCAAAAAAAGGAATAATTTAAGTTTTCAATTCTTCTGTGGTCAATTAGACTGATTTCTGAGGTGTACACAATGTGAATATACTATATTAGAAAACAGTGAAGAGAGAATTGTTTATCCTGGGAAGTTTTCTTTTCCTGATTACAGATTGTTATCAGAAATGTCCAATTACTATTGACTCCAGGCACCTTCTAATGCAGTCTGAATGGATATGAAAGTCAAGACTCTTCATGGCTGATAATCAATCAGACTGGGTGTGTTCTTGAGAGAGCCTGGGCAAGGAGCCTGGAGTCCTTTCTTAGGTTGCAATGCAAGATGTGGGCAAACGTATGTATTCCATTACCATCTGTTAAAACCAGGTGGGGCAGTGTTCTTTATCTCTTCCATGACCCATCCTTCATATCTCCGGGGGGATATCTTCTGTTAATGGGCCAGTTGTTAAAACCAAGATTAGGCAGTGTTCTTTATATCTTCCAGGACCCATCCTCTCTCCGGGGGACATCTTCTGTTAATGGGCCATTGTGTCTCACTGCAGGACTGATAAAATTACATCATCCCATTGTCAGATGCTCCACCCACAGGGAGGAGCCAAGCATTCCTACCTGGATATAATCTGAGATTGAACACACCAGAAGCAGCCTGTTTCCACTGGATTCCCAGAGGAAGACCAGGCCCATCTCACCATCACTGGACCTTCAGAGTAAGACTAAACCCTTCTACAAGATCATTGCTTCAACAGAACCACGTCTGTCACTCCAGGAGGACTGCAGCTATGATTGGACTGGACTGCTACCAACACCCTGACTAATTGGGTGTCAGTTTGTATTCTGACTCTGTTAGTGGTTTGGGTTTGTTTTTTTACTACTGCATTTTTAGTTTAATTTTCCTCCTAATAGGAACTGTTATTCCTATTCCCATATCTTTGCCTGAGAGCCCATTAATTTCAAAATTATAATTCAGAGGGAGGGGGTTTATATTTTCCATTTCATGCAAGGCTACTGCCTTCCTCAGCAGACATCTGTCTTTCCAAACCAAGATGGGGACCTCGGCCGAGATATCCAGGGGGGTCCCAGACATGGGTTTTTATGGGAGGATTTTTGGAGAATGAAAAGTTCCAAAGCTGAGTAGAAAATGCCCCTTGGGGGGACCTTGGGGGGTCCCAGTGGTGGCTGCTGGCAGAGGCAGCCTGGAGGAGCAGAGCCCTGTGTCCCCAAGGACCCCAAAGTGGGGAGCCCAGAGAGGGGAGAGTGACGCAATTGGTGGGACCCTCAAGAGCCTGGAGAGGGGCGGGGGGGACTCCTTGGACCCCCTGCACCCTGAAGCAAAGAGTAAGGGGAGAAGGGACCCAGGGACCCCAAAAATCTCCAGGATCCCTAGTTGGAGAGGTTGAAAAGGGGGGAGCTTTTCAGATTCCTTCTGACTCCCAGCAGCCTGGCTAAGGCCGAGATATCCAGAGGGGTGCCTGAGTTGGGTTTTTATGGGGGGATTTTTGGAGAATGGAGATCTCCAAAGCTGAGCAGAAAATGCCCCTTGGGAGCACCTTGGGGGGTCCCAGTGGTGGCTGCTGGCAGAGGCAGCCTGGAGGAGCAGAATCCCTGTGTCCCCTAGGACCCCAAAGTGGGGAGCCCAGAGAGGGGAGAGTGACGCAATTGGTGGGACCCTCAAGAGCCTGGAGAGGTGCAGAGGGGACTCCTTGGACCCCTGCACCCTGAAGCAAAGAGAAAGGGGAGAAGGGACCCAGGGACCCCAAAACCACCAGTATCCTTAAGTGGGGAGGTGGGAAAAGGGGGGAGCTTTTTGTGTTCCTTGGACTCTCAGCAGCTTGGGGAGGGCAGGGACCAAGTACACAAGGAACCCCCAGTACAAGTGTGACCCCCAGCATCTGGGACAGATGGGATAGCCTCAAACACCAAAGGGGAGAGACCAGAGACGGCAAACTCCTGGGAGGCATTTTCAGGGCTGGATCTTGGTGTTTGGGTGGTCTTTATGGACCACAGGTGGCCAGTGACTTCTAAAGAGGCCTTGGGCAGAGGGACCTTCAAACCCAATGTGCTCATCCCTTGTTTTTCCCCAAACCAGGATTCTCATTCCCAAACCTTGGCTGGATGGAGAAGGCTGTGAGGAAGAGGAAGATGTCCCAGGACAGCCAGGCAGGTGAGGAAGAAGTTCTTGCCCCTTTCCCCCTCTCTCCTGCTCCATCTCCCAGCCCAGCCTGGCCCCCAGCTGCAGGACAACCCCCCTGCCAACTCCATCCTGCTGGGGATGCACTGGGGGGATCTCCTTCCCCATCCCTCTGGCACAGAGACAAATCCCATCCTCTCCTTGTCCTTCCTCCCCCAGACAAGGAGCTGAGGATGGAGATCAGGGAGGACAAATCCCAAGGGCAGGACATCATGGAAGAGGCTGTTCTGAGCAGCTCCATGGCACAGGAATCCAATGGGGAGGAAAAGCCCTGGGGATCTCGCACGAGGAGACGCTCCAAACCCATCCCAGGGTGCTCTGAAGAGAAAAAACCCAGCCTGTGCCAGGAAGGTGGACAGTGCTTCAGTCAGGCCTCTGAGCTCGTGGTCCATGAGCAGCTTCATGATGGAGAGAAGCCCCACAAGTGCTTGGAGTGTGGGAAGAGCTTCAGCCGGAAAGACACCCTGATCCGTCACCAGATGACCCACACCAATGAATGGCCCTACAAGTGTGGGGAATGTGGGAAGGGCTTCGGCTGGAGCTCCAACCTCATCACCCACCAACGCATCCACACCGGGGAGAGGCCCTACAAGTGTCCCAAGTGTGGGAAGAGGTTTCAGACCAGCTTCAATCTCCTTGTGCACCGGCGCACCCACACCAAGGAACAGCCCTACATGTGTGAGCAATGTGGGAAGAGCTTCAGCCAGAGCTCCAACCTGGTCTGCCACCAGAGGATCCACACCAGGGAACGGCCCTACATGTGTGAGCAATGTGGGAAGAGCTTCATCCAAAACTCCCACTTGATCCGCCACCAGAACATCCACGCTGAGAAAAGGCCATACAAGTGTGGGGAATATGGGAAGGGCTTCAACAAGAAGTTCCAACTGATCATCCACCAAAAGATCCACACCAGGGAGAAGCCCTATGAGTATTCCAAGTGTGGGAAGAAGTTTCAGACCAACTCAGATGTCCTTGAGCACCAGCAGATTCACACAGATGAGAGGCCCTTCCCACTGCCCCGAGTGCAGCATGGGCTTCAAGCACAACTCCCACCTCATCACCCACCGGCACATCCACACCATGCAGAGGACCTACCAGTGTGGGGAATGAGGGAAGAGCTTCAGTAGAAGCTCCCATCTGATCTGCCACCAGAGGATCCAAACCAGGCAATGGCCCGACGAGTGTCCCGCTTGTGGGAAGAGCTTGTCCAGGAGCTGTCACTTTAAAAGACTGTCTTGGTTTGGAAAGACAGGCTTCTTCCAGGGAAACTGGGGTTCCCCTAGAATGGAGAATGTAAACCCCTCACACCCTGACAAATTATAATTTTGCAATCAAAGGCTCTCAGGCAAAGATGTTGGGGATAGGAATAACAGTTCTTTACTAGGAAATATTAACAATACAAATGCAATAGGAAACAAAACCACCCAACCAAACAAGCAAATAAACAAATAAACAACAATTTTGGAAAACCCTGACAGAGTCAGAGCCACAACCTGATACTCTGTGATTCAGGGTGTTGAAAGCAGTCCAAAAGTGAGTCCTTCTGAAGTGGCAGACGTGATTCTGTTGGAGCAGAGATGATCCTGTAGAAAAGTGGGTCCAGGGGTGGTGAGGAGGGGGATCTGGTGATGATGAGGAGGGGGTCCGGGGATGGTGAGATGGAGTCTGGTGTTGGTGAGCTGAGGTCCAGTCCTCCTCCCAGGAAATCGGGTGAAAAACCAGCAGCTCTCGTGTCTGTGAGTCTCCGTTTATCCAGACAGCAAAACTGCCTGTCCCACCCCCCACTGCCAGGGGATGAGATGTGTCTCACAATAGGGTGATAGAAATGCAGATGCACTGCTCTGGGGGGGAAGGTACAGGCTGGGAAGGTGCTAATGGCCTATTATGATGAGATGAGGCTTCAGGCCTCTCCCCAACTGCCTTCAAACATATGAAAATAGAAAATATACAAAACCTGGCTCCACAATCCAGGACATTAACCACCCCTTATTCTATTATCATCTGCATCATACCTAAATTAATAAACTCCACTATACAGAATGAACCCTCACACTCAGTTCTCACTTAGGGTTAGGTTTTCCTGTGGTACACAACTGGTTTTTCCATCTTTCTGCATTACCCACCAAGTGTAACCAGGTCCTTGAGCAAAAACAATCCCATGGGTGGGTTCACTTTTGCCCAAGGTGGGGTTTACTGTCTCTACAGCAGCTACTCCAAAAGCCCAACGATATCCTTTTGGGTCTCTGAAATATCCATTTCTGAGATAGTCTATGCTGAGGATGCACGGGGCCTCTGGGCCAGTCACAATGGGGTGTTTCTGCCACCCGTTCCCAGTTAAACTCACTTCGGCCTCCACTACAGTCAGCTGCTGGGACCCTCCTGTCACCCCAGAAATAGAAATGGGTTCTGTTCCTACATACCCTGATGGCATCAGGGTACGTTGGGAATCAGTGTCAACCAAAGCCGTGTATTTTTGTGGGTCAGATGTGCCAGGCCATCGGATCTACACAGTCCAATAGATCCGATTATCCCTTTCCTCTACCTGGCTAGAGGCAGGGCCCCTCTAGCACTGGTTATCCCCTTCCTGAGCATACATACTAGAGGTTCCTTCAAGGGGATTCAACACAGCATTGGCAGCTTGGTTATAGGAGGCTGAGGCTACTTTCATTTTTGTGGAAACCCCTTGGCGAGTGTTCCTCTCCTTGAGCTGACGCACCCGTGCTGCCAGGACAGAAGTGGGTTTCCCATCCCACATTTCCATGTCTTCCCCATGGTCACGCAGATAAAACCACAGGTCAGCTCTTGGGGTGTACCCTCTCTCTCGAGCTGGGGGTCGTTGGGCTCTAACTCTGGGGCCTGTGACTCGCACTGGTGCCACACTGGAACTGTTCATCCTCATCTCCTCCCTCACCCCCCTTATCTCCTCTTTGAGTTCTTTAACCACGGCAGAGATATGAGCCTGCATGGGGCCATTGATCATACTTTCATAATTCCTAAGCTTATTGGCAACAGACCCCACTGTCTCTTGATTGTCCTCAGCATTAATTGTTGTAATGAAGGTAGTGTACTGAGATGGCACCAGATTTGCCAGATTCCACAACATCTGCCCTGTGCATTTAACCTTGTCAGGATCATTATCATGCTGTCCACTCCTCCCAAAAAGTACCTCCAGCACCGCCACTTCCCTCAGCTGTTGGATCCCTTTCTCCAGAGTTTTCCAGCGCATTCTATGGTGGTGCTCCTGCATTCTTTCTTTGTGGATAAATCTCTCTCTCACACTCATTAAAAGCCGCTCCCAAAGGGAAAGGGGTCCTGGCTCTCTTACAAATACCTGATTTATACCCGAGTCCTGGGTCAAGGGTCCCAAATTCCTTGCCTCACCACTGTCTAATTGCACACCAGTACCCATGAGGTCCCAGACCCGAAGTAGCCAGGCTATGTAAGCCTCGCACCCCCGCTGTACAATATCTTTTTGCAGGTTACAGAGACTTTCATACGATAGGGACTCGGTGATGATCTGAACATGTGATTCCCCTGCAGATTGTGAGGGCCCTCCTTTCTTATTATCTGGGTTTGCTGTTTTCACCTTAGATTTCTTTGTTTCCACAGGGGCAACTGCTGCTGGCTGTGACTGCCCCTGTGGTTCAGCTGGGACCTGGGCAGTTGTAATCTCTGTGGGTTTCATTGCTGCACCATCAGACTCTCTTTTGTCAGGGCAGGGGGAGGATTTCCCACTAGCTGGGGAAATGTACTCCCTCAGCATCTGGCCCATCTTCTCCTGCATCTCCTTCATCAGAGCCCCCACCCAAACCGGGTGGTTTATCTCTGAGGCAGGCTGTGGGGCAGGAGCAGGCTCTTGGGCTGCATCCTTATTCTCTGGGGTATTTATTAAGGTGCTTACCCAGGCCAATCTCCCCTTATCTCTGAATGCCAAACAGAACAGGCATACCAGCAACACCAGCCACTGTATGATATCATTAGCACTCAGAGATTTGAACCCTTCAAAAACTGGTGGGGTGGACCCAAAAAGCTGTGTGAAGGGCTGGGAGAAAATTTCCCCCGGTGCCATTTCCTCACAATAGGTACCATTGTTAAAGTAACCCCAGAAGCACAGAGTTAGCCTATGATAGCTATGAATCCATGTGCTTGCTTTCCAGAGGAAGTTAAAAATCCATTAATTTCTCACCTTATTAATCCACAAAATAAACTGGATGCCAGCCACAGTAGCCTTAGTCATAGGACCCATATTTACATAAGGAGTGGCAAACGGCAGAAATACAGCCACCACCACGTGCCACCCAAACCAGGGAAAGCTAGACCACATGATTCTGGCCAGTGGGCTTTTATCTAATATGCAAGAACTGTTATTCCTCTCTCTCACTGCCCTCGTGCCCCACACTTGGGTGCCAAAATCTGTCTTGGTTTAGAAAGACAGGTATCTTGCCAGGGAAACTGGGGTTCCCCTAGAATGGAGAATGCCAACCCCTCACACCTCGACAAATTATAATTTTGCAATCAAGGGCTCTCAGGCAAAGATGTTGGGGATAGGAATAACAGTTCTTTACTAGGAAATATTAACAATACAAATGTGATAGGAAACAAAACCACTCAACCAAACAAACAAATAAACAAATAAACAACAATTTTGGAAGAAAACCCTGACAGAGTCAGAGCCTCAATCTGACCCTGTGATTCAGGATGTTGAAAGCAGTCCAAAAGTAAAGTCCTTCTGAAGTGGCAGACGTGATTCTGTTGGAGCAGAGATGATTCTGTGAAGAAGCCAGTTCAGGGGCGGCGAGGAGGGGGGTCCAGGAATGGTGAGATGGAATCTGGTGAGACGAAATCTGGTCTTCCTCCCAACAGAAATCGGGTGGCAAAACTGGCTGCTCTCCTGTCTTGTCAGGGAGGGATGAAGAGGACAATCCTCCTGAGAAGCCCTGGCTCTGGATTAGGGTGGAGAAGGGAAGCAGGATGGCAAGCACAGGAGGCGAAGAAGTTTCTTGCCACACCGCAGGGGAGGAAACGCAGAGCACCCAGCTCCTGCAAGGGGGCAGCACCGGCGCGGTCCCAGCCTTCTCTCCCGGCCGCCTCCCCTCCCCCCACCCCCCACCGCCAGGGCATGAGATGTATAGAAATGCAAATGCACCGCACAGGCTGGGGAAGGTGGCAATGGCCCTATCAAGATGGGACATCAGGCCCCAAAACAGATGTAAATAGAATACACAAAACCCGGCTCCACAACCCAGGACATCATCCCATTCCCTTGGAATTCCATGGGTGCATCTCACCACTATCCCATTCCAGAGCCCCCTGATGTCCACATGTCCGGAAAAGAGGAACACGGGACGCTGGTCTTGTCCTGCCACGCGTACGGATTCTACCCCAGAACCATCACAGTCAGCTGGATGAAGGGGGATGAAATCTGGGATCAGGAGTCGGAGTGGGGCGGGGTCGTTCCCAACAGCGACGGCACCTTCCACACCTGGGCCAGGATTGAGGTGCTGCCAGAGGAGTGGGAGCAGTACCGGTGCAGGGTGGAGCATCCCGGAATGCTGGAGCCCGGGATCTTCGCTTGGGGTGAGGCTGGGAATGTGGGAATTGGGAATTGGGAATTCCCAAATGGGGATTCCCCTTCCTCACTATCCCGCGTTTCCCAGAGCCGACATCTGGCAGGAATCTCACCGTGGTGGTTGCTGTGTCTGTCATAGCTGCCATCCTCATCCTCATTGCCCTCATTGGATTCATTGTCTGGAAGCGCCAATCCGGTAACACACGGGATGGGGTCGGGAAGGGGCACAGATCCACCCGGCACTGTTCCAGGAATCCTGTGCCACTGACGCTGATCCCACTGTTCTTCCACAGGGAGGAGGGACAGGGATGTATACAACAGGGCAGCCGGTGAGTTCCAGTGGCGGATCCAGCTCTGGATCCCCTCTGAGTGGATCCCAGGATGGATCCTGGGGTTAATCCCAGTGTGTGATCTGTGCTGGAATCTCATGGATCTTCTCTTTCTGCAGGAAGAGATGTGGGAACCAATGGCTCGACCACAGGTACGGAGCAGGATCAGGGTGGAATTCCAGAGGGAGATCAGGGCAGGATGAACAGACTGGGATCAGGGAGGGATTCTGGAGAGGGATCAGGTGGATGGATGGAGCAGGATTGCTGCAAGATGGATGGAGCAGGATCAGGGCTGGATTCCAGACAAGAAACAGGTGGGATGGAGTGGGACAGGACGGAGCCAGGAGGGGTGGGGCGGGATCACGTGGGATTCTGGATCAAGGCAGGATTCCAGTGTGGGATTTGTTGGGATGGATGGAGCAGGACTGGGGCAGGATGGATGGAATGGGATCACATGGAATGGATGGAGCAGGATTGGTGCAGGACAGATGGAGCAGGATCAGGCTGGGATTCCAGGGAGGGATTGGGACAGGGTGGATGGAGTGGGATCAGGTGGCATGGATGGAGCACGATTGGACAGGATTGGGGTGGGATCAAGTGGGACTCTGGAGCAGCTCCCACTCTCCATGGGCTTCACAGCCAGGTCCATCCTGTGGGATGGGGACAGGGACAGGGTGACACCGTGACCCTCTCTCATCCTGGCAGGAATCACCACCTGAGCAATCCATGGAGCTGGATCCAGTCCCTTTCCTCTTCCCAGGAAAGCTGAGAGCAGCCAGCAGAGCTCATCCCACTGCTCCCACCCACCCCACAGCTCTTGCTAATGGATCAATTTCTTGTTTCCAATGTATTGGAAAAGATATTCCCAATGCTTTAGCTCTGGTGGTAAATTATCCTGCTTTGGGCAGTAAGTCCTGCTTGGGGCGATGAATCTGGGTTCCCTCTTGCAGTGTCCAGCAGTTTCTCTCTGGGAGAAGGGAATGGGAGTGGGGGCAATGGGGACAGGGATGGGGATGCATGAATGGGAATGGAGACACACCAGGAGCAGGCTGGGGACACCAGGAGGAGGTTGGGGACTTGCCAGCCATGCTCGGCTCCATGCCTTGGGATTCATTTCCCACTCCATGTCCCATGTCCAGGGTGTCCCCAGGAGAGGTTTGGCTGTGTCGGGCTCCTGGAGGGGCAGTGGGATGGGGGAGGGGTTGATAGTATAGGGTTAAAATGATTTCTGTAGAACTGCCAGCAGGTAACTAGGGGTGGTGGTGGTTAGGAAGGGAAAGGCCCGGGCTTGCTGGTCAACAGGGCCTTGAGACTAGAACGTTAGCTTTGCTGTAGTTGCCGTAGCTAAGGTCATGGTTTTAACTAAATCAAGTATGATTTTGTTCGGGGGAATTGAATATGATCACTGTTTGGCTAAAATACAAGAAATTTTGCTTAGGAACAATCCAGGGTAACCAATCAATTTGTAGCTGTGTGGCAGAGGGGTATAAAACGTGTGTGTTGTGAATCACTGTCGGAGTCAGATTTGGGTTTGTCTGTGTACCCCAGCTCCCGGAGCTCCTCAATAAAAGCACCTGCATATAATCATTCCCTGATTATGAGTTTCCAACGTTAACACCTCCAGGGGGATATTTTCTGCTGATGGGCCATTAAGGCTCACCAAGGACACAACACATTCCATCATCCCATTGTGAGATCATTCACGAAGTGAGGGGGGAGCCAACCATTCCTACCTGGATAAAAACTGAGACGTAGGAACACGAGGTATCTGGTTTCACCAGATTCCCAGAGGAAGACCAGAGCTTTCTTCAGCATCACTGGACCCTTTTCTCTCAGGATCATCTTTACTCCAATAACACCACATCTGCCACTCCAGGAGGACTCACTTTTGGACTGCATCCAACACCCTGACCAACAGGGTGTCAGGTTGTAGCTCTGACTCTGTCAGGGTTTCTAATATAGTTGTTTCTTTGCTTGTTTGGGTTTTTTTTTTTTTTTTTTGGGTTTTTTTTTTTTGGGGTTTTTTTTTTTACTACTACATTTGTATTGTTAATATTCTTAATAAGGAACTGTTATTCCTATTCCCAAATCTTTGCCTGAAAGCTCTTAATTGAAAAATTATAATTTGGAGGGAGGGAGGGGTTTACATTCTCCATTCCAAGAGAAAACTCCACCTTTCCCTGGCAGATACCTCTCTTTCCAAACAAAGACAGTTTATTAGAAGCTCTTTGAAATATTTCTGCATAACTCTGGGAAAAAAGATTCCAAGTGAACTGCCACCAGACCAGAGGGAAATCAAGGCACAGCCATGGTTTGTCAGGACTTGCTTGATCTTAATGAGCCCCATGGTGCATTTGGTGCTGAGCCCTTGAACCTCAGGGCCTGAGAGGAGATTGCACAAACCTTTCCATGAGTCAGAGTCAGAAGAAAACTCCAGGCATTAATGGGTCCCACTAAGGTCCATCCCCACAACAGGCTCCTCATGGACTCCTTGGAGGAGAGAATTGGAGGCCAGGATTGCACAAAAACCTCTCACAGACTCAGTGTGAGAAGGAAATTCCAAAGTACCTTAAAAACCCTGAGTATCTCAAAGTATTACTGTTCTCCACTGATTGTCAGTGCAAAGCTCTCAAGGGACTCATTAAAGCAGAAAATTGAAGGCCAGGATGGCACAAAAACTTTTCAGAGACTCAGTGACAAAAAAAAAAGTTCTGTAAGAAACTTTGAGTACCTTGAAGTATTAATGAGCCCCACTGACTGTTTTTACTGACTGAGAATCCCAAGGGACTTGTTAAAGTAGATAATTGGGGCCAGGATTGCACAATCTTTCTCACAGAGTCAGATTTAAAGAGGAAACACCAAGTACCTTAAAATAACTGAAGTACCTTGAAGCATTAATGAGCCCCACTGAGTGTTGTTACTGACAAAGCCTCTCAAGGGACTAATTACAGCAGATAATTGGAGCCCATGATTGCACAAACCTCTCAGAAACTCCCAGACAAAAGCCAAACCCAAAGTCCTTTGAAGAACCTGCAGTGCCTGGAAGAAGTAAGGAGCCCCCCAGGGCCATTCCTGACCAAGGCTCCCCAGGGACTCCTTCCAGCACATCCTTGAGTCCACTGGGCTGTCAGGGGGATGCTGAGGGCAGGACAAGGGGCTGACAGTGCCCAGCCTTGCTGGGACTGTGCCAGGAGGCCCCAGGGCCTCAGGACAAGGTGTCTCCTGACAGCCCTTGGTGGCACAGACCCTGCTGTGCCCCACGGCACCAAAACTTGACTTCTCTTTGTCCCCTCCTGGCATCACTGCCTGCAGTTCTCTGCTCTGCCTGGGGCCTGGGGACACTTGCTCTGTTCTGTGCCTCAGTGGGACCCATTAAAACTTCCAGAAACTTTGGAGTTGGATTCTGACTTGGAGTTCTTGAGAGGTTTCGTCATCTCCCTTCTCAGGGCCTCAGCACAGAGCCCCAGGAGGGTGATTAAAGTCCTTGTGCTTTGTCTGTGCTGATGAGCTGGGCTGGGCTCCTGGCACAGAGGCAGCAGCTCCTGGCAACCAAGAAGAGCTTAAAAACATATTTCTCTTGCTGAGCAGCTCTTCTCCTAGCCCAGCAGGGCTGGGGCACTGCCTGCAGCCAGCCCGGGCACAGCACACAGGCACAGAGAGCTTCAATCACTCAGGGCTGGGAAGGAGCTGAGAAGAGACTGGGGGAGAATCACTGCCAGCCCTTGGCACAGGAATCTCTGGCTGCAGGACAATGCAGCTGTAGCTCCTGCAGGGATCTCCTCAAGCTGGAGCAGCCCAATGCCTACAGACTCTGTGAGTACAACTCTCTGAGTATTTCTGGTGCAGGGGAGGTGAAATGCTCATGAAGCTCTGACACACTAAGAGCTTCTGCACATTCCCAAAATATTTCCAAGACAAGGATTTATTTTAAAATGAGGACATTTTCTGAGACTTAGTTTTCATTTTCCAACATTAGGTAATAGGGGAGAGGGAGAACAAATGATAAAGGTATCATTAATTTTGACAAGTCTCTGGGACATCTGAACTCTCAGTGATCAGCAGGTGTGCAGGAGATCCCTGATGTGCTTTCAGCCACTCCTCTGCCCATGGACAGCACCAGCATCACCTTGGCTGGGCCCATCAGGCTTAGTCTGAGCTGTCCTTTCTCCAGGCTGCCAACAGAACCTGCCCCCAGCCAGTGCCCTGCAAACAGGCAGGGTTCTGTAGGGCCAAGGAGAGTGCACAGAGATTTGGGGTCTGGGAGTGCTGGCAGGGAGAGCTCAGGCACAGGGGAAACCCCTGCAGGACGAAAATCTCAAAAAAGCAGAGAGAAGATGAGGCAATGAAGGAAAACAAACCCCAGCAATGTTGTGGCAGGGAGAGTTTAGAGATCTACACAGGAGCCCCTCCAGTGCAGCCCCTCCCTCTGAACAAGCCCCCTCCCTCCTGTCCCCCAGCCAAGCCTCTGCCCTCAGGGCTGGGGCTCCAAGTCCTCAAGCCCCTCCTGTGCAGGCAGAGCTGCAGCAGAGCCCTGGGGCAGCTCTGCAGCCCTGGGCCCAGTTCCCTCTGCAGAGCACAGGGCTGGGAGCAGCTGCCCGGCCCTGGGGGGCTCTGGGAGGGGGCACAGCTGGCTCAGGGTGACGCTGTCCCCAGTGCCTGGCTCTGGGCAATGTTGTCAGTGCAGCCAGGGCAGGAGCTGCATCTCCCTCACTCCAATGCCAGCACAAGGACACTTGGAAGTCTCCCAGAGATTTCAGTCCAAGCTGGGAGCTTAAATCCAGGATGCAAACCTGTCCTGCAGCATCTTTGTGTTATCTGAAAAACCCCTGGGGAAAGGCAGAGGTGCTCTGACACTGGAAATGCTGTTGGGTTGGTGAAATGAGCAACGTGAGTCCTTGGCTACAAAAGTGGGGCTGGGCTATGGTGGAACCATCTGCTCTCAGCAGTACCTGGGGATTCTGTAGGGGAAACATGGGAAGCTGATCACCCTCCACCTGGGAAAGGCTAAAGCTCAGAGAAACTCTGATCAGGTCAGAATGACAGACCATGTCCCCTCACTCTTCACTCATCACTGTTCCTCACAGAACTTGCTCTTTTCTCCCTGGGGGCTGGAGAAATGCTGAGGGTTTGATATCCAAGAATACCAGGAGAGACATGGGGAGAGCTTACAAAGAAAACTGCAGAACTCTCAAGCACAAAAGGCTGTCTGTGTGTTCCAGGGGAGGGTGTATGGGAAATGGATTTGATTTTGGTTCCAGGTATCTCCTCTAACTCTTCACTGTCCTTTTCTCCATGGCAGTACCCACAGCCCAGGCACAGCAAATGACCAACAGGAGCTCCATCAGGCACTTCCTCCTGCTGGCACTGGCAGACAGGCGGCAGCTGCAGCTCCTGCACTTCTGCCTCTTCCTGGGCATCTCCCTGGCTGCCCTCCTGGGCAACGGCCTCATCATCAGCGCCGTAGCCTGCGGCCACCACCTGCACAGCCCCATGTTCTTCTTCCTGCTCAACCTGGCCCTCACTGACCTGGGCTGCATCTGCACCACTGTCCCCAAAGCCATGCACAATTCCCTCTGGGACATTAGGTACATCTCCTACAAAGGATGTGCTGCACAGCTCTTTATGTTTATATTTTTCATTTCAGCAGAGATTTCCCTGCTGACCATCATGTGCTACGACCGCTACGTGTCCATCTGCAAACCCCTGCACTACGGGACCCTCCTGGGCAGCAGAGCTTGTGCCCACATGGCAGCAGCTGCCTGGGCCAGTGGCTTTCTCAATGCTCTCATGCACACAGCCAATACATTTTCCCTGCCCCTGTGCCACGGCAATGCCCTGGGCCAGTTCTTCTGTGAAGTTCCCCAGATCCTCAAGCTCTCCTGTTCACACTCAAACCTTAGGGAATTTGGGCTCGTTGCAGTTAGTGTCAGTTTGGTATTTTTCTGTTTTGTGTTCATAGTTTTCTCCTATGGGCAGATCTTCAGGGCTGTGCTGAGGATCCCCTCTGAGCAGGGACGGCACAAAGCCTTTTCCACCTGCCTCCCTCACCTGGCCGTGCTCTCCCTGTTTTTCAGCACCTCATTTGTTACCTACCTGAAGCCCCCCTCCATCTCCTCCCCAACCCTGGATCTGTCCCTGTCAGTTCTGTACTCGGTGGTGCCTCCAGCCCTGAACCCCCTCATCTACAGCCTGAGGAACCAGGAGCTCAAGGCTGCAGTGTGGAGACTGATGATTGGACAATTTAAGAAACATTAAACTGCTGGCCAGTTTCTGCAAATCACTTCCAATAAAAGCCACCTTTGATAGTTCTTGTTGGTTTGGTTGTGGGGTTTTTTTTCCCTATGTTTTATTATTTCAATATTGTCCACAAGGAAAGGCCATTGTTTGTACCATTTCTCATTTAATTCTCTCCCCCTCTGCTGTGACCCTAGACTGTGACAATGAGGAGCTGTGCTCTCTGTGGCTGTAAATCAACTAAATGATCTCTCAGCAATGATTTCACTTAAGATCCCCCTTTTGTTCCCTTCTCTGCAGCTCCAGCAGCAATGTCTGTGTGCAGAGCTGGGGGCAGGGCAGGGGTGGCACAGCAGCTCTGCTCCTGCTGGCCACACCATTCCTGATCCAGGCCAGGAGCCATTGGCCTTCTTGGCCCCCTGGGCACACTGCTGTCTCATGTCCAGCCTGCTGTCCATCAGTCCCTGCAGCTCCCTTTCTGCCTGGCTGCTGTCCAGCCACTCTGTCCCCAGCCTGTAGCACTGCAGGGCTTGTTGTGGCCAAAGTGCAGGACCCGGCCCTTGGTCTTGTTCAACCTGACATGGTTGGATTTGGGCCCTGGATCCAGCCTGTCCAGGGCCCTGTGCAGAGCCCTCCTGCCCTCCAGCAGATCCACACTCACACCTGCAGGAGAGATGGCCAAGGGCTGGGCAGGGCTGGCAGGGCCACAGGCACCCAGGCCTTTGTTCCCTGGGCTCTGCCAGCGCCTCTGCAGGCCCCACAGAAGGAACTTTCCTTGCAGGAAAGCCTGCACTTGGCTTCTGCCTGGCCCCTCCCTGAGCAGGCTGGCAGGCCTTGCAGCTTTAGGACATTTGTCCTTGCTGCCCCTGCCATCCCCCTGCCCCACCAACAGCCCCCAGCCAGCCGCGAGGGACAGGCCCTGCTGTGCCAGGCCTGGGCTCAGGCCTTGGCCTTTCTGCTCCCTCCAGCCAGCCCAGGCCTTGCTCAGCATTGCAGTCCCTGCTCACAGCCTTGGGCTCCCTGCAATCCTGGCCTCAAGGAGCTGCTCTCACCAGTGCCTGGGTAGCCTTTGGCACTCCCTGCCTTCACTGGGGCCCAGGGATGCTCCAAGGGACTTGGAGTTTTGCTTCTGACTCCTGGAGCAGCTACTTCAACCTTCTCTCAGTGCCTGGGGGTCTTGGACTCAGCCCCAAATCTGCTGTGGGTCTCATGAAAATACAGAAAGCCCTCAGGAGCTCCTTGTCTTCCTTCAATTGTTTTTGAGAATCCAGGGCTTGTGCAGCTGATTGGAGTCAGTTTGGAGTTCTGTTAAGGGGGGAGATTTCAAAGCGCATCTCATTAATTTTTTCCTTTCTTAATCACGCATTTTTTATTTTCCAGATCAGTTGTTGCGGTGCGTGCCTGCTCCGGCCTGGCTCAGAGTCTAGCCTGGCCTACCCGGCAGCTCTCGGCACGCCACAACCAGTCACTTTGCGGGGGTTCGTGTCTCGTCACTGGATAACGTTGTCAAGGCCGGATTGAAGAAAGAAGGGACTCTCTCTTGAATTTTCCAGGGAACAGAGGCTTTATTCGGGGGTGGGGGAAAAGGGGGTCTGGATGACTCCCCCCAGCCACGCCAGGCTGGTGCCTCTGGAGAGAGACCCTGAGCCTGGGGTGGTGGGCGGTTTAATGCTACAATTCTGGGGTGGATTCTAAGTTACAGTTACCAATAAAACAATCTAAATACATCATGCCAAATTAAGTCATTTAAGTTCTAACAAATCTAGCACAAGTTCTGGGATGGGCCAAGGGCAGTCTGCGAGGTCACTGGCTAGCTCTACTGTACTTCAAAGATAAGAATTAAATGATGGACACAAGGATAATTATGCATGACAAAAGGGGGAACCAATAAAAAGGATTCTAAACAGGGGCTAAAGTTGTCCTAGATACTCTTATCGGAACTACAAAAAGTTACATATTAAAACAAGCAATACATCTTAAGACAAAAGGGCTTTCTTGAATTTTGCAGACTATTCTAAACTTAACAATAAAACCCTTCATGCTGAATTCTCAGCCAAGGCCTGCATATATTATTTTTGCAGAGTCATAATCAGTGAGGAGTGGATAGAAACATTCCCTAAGGGATTTTGATGCCAAATGTCTTTATAGATCAGGGCATGGAGAAGAATGAGCCCTTTTCAGGCTGTTGGGACAACCTGCTCCTCACCCCAACCTCATCATGTCTGACATTGCCCACCTGGCACTGACATCCCTGTGCCCTGCAGCACAACCTTGTCCCCTGAGCTCTGCAGCTGCCTGTCCCAGCCCATTGCACCTTCTCCCACCTGCTCTCCTCAGGCCTCTGCCTGCACACAGGCCCAGGAGAAGTTTTCCTCTTGGAGAGGAAAGAATGGAAAAGCCTGAGCAGTTCTAAACAACAAAGCCCACTCAAGAACCACATGCTCAGGACAGGCTGCCTGGAATGATGTCACCTTTCTACAAGGGACAGTGCCACCAGAAATGATATGTGGAAGCAGAATTCTCTGAGTCTCTCAGCTGAATTCACTGTCCCTGTGCTGGATCTCTGTTGCAGATGGAAGCTGCTGGTGCCATCCTCAGCTTGAACCCTTCTTTGGAATGCAGACAGAGGTTCCCAGGTGTGTAAAGGAAGCGTTGCTCAATGCTGATAAAAAGCTTTTGTGTTCCTCCTGGAACCAAGGAGACTCCTGAGACACTGCAAGGCCTTGTTTAACCAAGGGTCCATTGTGACACAGCTCATGGAATCAAGGAGACAATTGTGACAGTACAGAACCTCCTAGAAACAAGTCTCTGTTGTGGCAGTCATGGAATCCAAGAGACATTTGTGACACAGCCAGGCCGTGTGGAACCAATGGTCCATTGTTACACTGCAGAGTCAAGAAGAACATGGTGACACCACAGAACCTCATGGAACCAAGGGTCCTTTGTGGCACAGCAGGGCTGCGTTGGAACCCAGGGGACCATTGTGACAAGGCAGGGCCTACTGGAACCATGGAGACCACTGTGACATTAAGGAAACTCATGGAACCACGGTGACCATTGGGATGCTATGGAACCTCACAGAACCAAGGGTCCATTGTGACCTTGTGGTGCCTCCTGGAATCAAACATTGTGAAACTTGGAGGCCTAATGGAACACGGGTTTCTATTGTGACACTGCAGAACCTCATGGAATCAAGGCAACCATGTTACACTACAGAGGCTCATGGACCCAAGGGGCCATTGTGACACTGCAGCACCACAGAAACTCTTGTTGACAATACGAAAACTCATGGAATGAAACGTCCAGTGTGACATGATGGAACCCCATGGACCGAAGTGTCCATTGTGACTCTGTAGGGCCTCATGGAATAGATGGTCCATTGTGACACAGCAGGGCCTCATGGAACCAAGGATGCATTTAGGCACAGCCGGGTCTTGCTGGAACCAAAGAGACCACTGCTAAAAGCAGGGTAACTCCTAGAACCAAGGAGTCCCTTGGAACAGCATAAAACCTACAGAACCAAGAGGCCATTGGGGCAAAGCAGGGCCTCATGGAACTAAGGGGACCTTCTGACCCATTGGGACTGCATGGAAGGAATTGTCCATTATGATAATGCAGATCCAGGGAGACCTTGGTGACACTATGGAAGCTCATGGAACCAAACGGCCGTTGTGGCACAGCAAGGCCTCGTGGTACCAAGGAGACCACTGTGACATCATGGAATCTCATGGAAACCAAGGGTCCATTGCTGCAGTCCAGAACCAAGGAGACCATTTTGACAGTACAGAACCTCATGGAATCAAGGGTCACTTGTGAAACAGCTGGGCTTCATGGAACCAAGAAGCCATGGTGACACAGCAGGGCCACATGGAACCAATGGTCCATAGTGATACTGTGGATCCAAGGAGGCCATGCTGATACTATGGAACTTCATGGAGCCAAGGGTCCATTGTGACACTGTTGGGCGCCAAAGAACCAATTGTCCACTGTGACAATGTGGATCCAAGGAGATCATGGTGACACTACAGAACCTCATGGATCCAAGGAGCCATTTTGACACTGTGGGGCTTCCTTGGAACACATGGCATTGTTGATAGTATGGAAGATGCTCATGGAAACTATGGGACATTGTGGCACTGCAGAGCCTCACAGAACAAAGAAGACCACTGTGACACAGAGGAATTTTATGGAACCAAGCAGCCATTTGCACACTGCAGAACCAAGGAGACCTTTGTTGGCAGTACAAAGCCTCATGGAACTGAGGGGCCATTGTTATACAGGGAGGCCTGGTGGAACCAAGGGGCCAGTGTGACGCCTTGGGGTCCCATGGAATCAAATATTCCTTGTGACACAGTGGGGCTGCTTGTAACCAATTGTCCATTGGGATACTGCAGATGCAAGAGACTGTGGTGTCACTATGGTAGGTCATGGAACCACGGACCTGTTGTGGCACACCAAGGCCTTGTGGAACCAAGGAGAGCATTGTGGCAGTGCAGAACCAAGGAGGCCATTTTGACCGGACAGACCCTAATTGAATCAAGGGTTTAGAAGAATCCAAAGGGTTAAGAGTTTAGCTGAAAGGATAGAAGCAAGAAGCAATGGATATTAATGAAGAGTTTAGAGTAGAAGCAATGTAGGATCGTTGATCATTGCCAGATGGAGCTAGTTTGAGAAGACGAGATATCATTTGCCTGACTTTGTTGTGTTTGTAGAAGTTCTGAGGGGAGGATGGAGTATTGTAAAAATGAAGGAACTGTAGTGCACCTGGGCCCCAAAACCGGGCAGAACCAGGCAGGAGATCTTAAACTATGCCCAAGGGGTCAGAGGGCCTGCCAACAAGACCAAGGTGAGAACTTTACTTTGAGGAAGACATTCCTGACTTCATTCTCAGGCACCACTGACCCATTTCAAAACCCACCAACCCAATTGAGTGCAGGACTTCACAAGCGTGAAAGGACTTTGAGCTCATTTTATGATGAAGAGGAGAGAAGGCAGGGTTAAGTAATAAGTGTGTATAGGTGTGTTGAATGATTACATGAATATGTAAGATTTTGTAGGTAAATAGAAAGCCAGAGCTCTGTGATTTTTGCACATGTCTTTGGGAGGTTACTCCCCATGTTGCCTGGCACTGAATTAAACATAACACTTTATAACTTTAATTAGCTGGAGAGTCTTTGTCCGTGCTTTATTTACTTGATAGTGGAACCAAGGGTCCATTGTTCTACAGCAGGGCCTCATAGAACCAAAGGGCCATTGTGACAATGTGGGGCATAATGGAGTCAAGGACATCGTTGATACTGAAATCCACCTGATAGAAACTTTTGCACACACTTTTGAGTATTTGAGAGCAGGTATTCTTTATTACAGTGTGCTGGTCACTTGGGTAATCCTTGCTCCATTTGAGTGCACTGAGCATCAAATGAACAGAGTTTTGATCACACACACTGATTATGCATTCAGTAGCTATCCCCACTTCCTTTGAATTTACTTGACATATTTGCACCCCTTGTCACAAGTTCTTATCTGGTTCTTTGGGGTCTGTCTTCAACATCCAGTGTCCTTTTTAGGTGACTGTTCCTCGACCCCCACTTTTGAGTATGAGTATGTTTTGTAAACCTTCTGTTTTGTCAGCCTTGTAGACCTGAGCTGACATTTTTCTTGCATTTTGAATGACTTCTATTTCTGGAGTTACCTCCTTTATCCATTTCTCCAAGGCTTTGCTGTTCTGTTCTACTGTCCTTGATAAGAGTCAATGTTGTTCTGTTCTCCTGTCCTTGTCACAGTGCTCGCCCCGCCTAAGGCATGTCTGCAACCGCCCAACCTATGGGCTTGGGGTGGGCAAGTGTTCCTGAGGGAACAGGGATGGGACAGCTGGGCTGGACTGACCCAAGGGATGTTCCATTCCATGTCACACCATGATCAGCTATGAACTGCAGGAACCAGGGGTGGGCAAGGGTGATAGGAGATTAATTTCTTTTTAGAGATATTTTTCTTTCAAAACATCAGCGACACATAAAGCATCCTCTCCCGCCACAAGATGGTTGAATATTTTCTGCTGATAGGAGATTTTCTGGGGATTTGTTTTTTCTTCTTTTTGTGGCCTTTGCTTTTTTGTTGTTGGTTTGTTTGTGGAATTTTTGTGTTGTTGCAGTGCGTCTTGATTTGGAGTTTTTTTGTTGGGTTTGGGTTTTCTCCTTCTGAACTGCCTTTCTTCTGATGTATAAGTTTTTTCTCCCCTTTCTCATGGCTTGGTTGGCACCTGATGGCAAGACAAATTGATTCAACTCAGTCATTTTGCCCATAGGAAAGAAAAGCACAATGATGCCCAGTTAGGTTTTGCAGCCACCATCAGCTGGAGGAGTTTGGTCACAGACTCCCTACAATTGGCAGTTTCCACAAAGGAAATAAAAATGCATTCCATGCCATTGTGGAGATAATAGAAATGTTCCCCAGTGGTGGTCAAGGGCTGGTTACTGAGGGATGTCACCAGGCAGTGGCTGCCAAGAGGACTCTGTACCATGGATGACATCTGACCCTCATTGTTCAGCCAAATTCCCACCCAGCCCATGTTCCATTTCTTCAGCCCAGCTCTCTCCAGTCTGGCTCTGAGGAGACCACAGCAGACCGTGTCACAGGCCTGGCTAAAGTCTGGGCACACAACATCCCCTTCTTTTCCCTCCCACGTGGCTTCTGCAATCCCTGCCTTGTCCTGCCAGTGCCTGGAATGGCTGCAGGAGGATTTGCCACATCCCCTTCCCTGCTGAGCCTGACAAGCCTGGGACTCTCCCAGATCCCCTCCCTGCCCTGGTTGCAGACTGGCTCCATGTCTGCCTTTCCCAGGTTCCCAGGACCCTCTGGAATAGCTCTGCCCTTTCCAAGGGGTTTGAGAGAGCTCTCCCAGTGACACTGCCCAGCCTTCTCAACAGCCCTGACACCAAAGGCCTTTTCCCCATCCCTCAGTTCCAGGTCAGTGCCCAGAACACAGCACAGCCCTGTCCAGGTCCTGGGGGTGGTTCAGAAGGGAGGCAGCTGTGATTTCTCCCCACACACCCCCACCCCAATGGTCTCTCTCTGCAGTCCTTGGCTGTGCTGAACAGTTTCCCGTGAGCCTCCCTGCCCTGGATGTTTCTCTCTGCAGGCCTAAGCACAGCCCAGTAAAGAATTCAGATGGTTTTCCCAGAGGATTTTACTCTCAGAGTGAAGTGGCGTCAAGGCCCTGTTTGTGCCTCTGGAATTGTGCCAGGCCCGAGTGCTGCTGATGGTGTTTGTGCTCACTCTGGTTCATCTCCCCCCATACACACACACAGGATGCACTGCTGAAATCTCCTCAGGACAGAGCAAACAGGCACTGCTGGCCTGGTCACTTGGTGTCCCTCCATGCAGGGACAAACAACCTCCTGCAGGTGTGGGGAGAGGCCTGTGCTGGCAATGGTGATTGCAGGGGCTGGTGTGGGACAATTGCCCTGGGGCATCTTCCCAGACTGTCCCCAGAAGAGAGACACAGCCCAGGCCCTGCCCTGCTGCTCCCCCAGGTCCATGCCAGGAGCTCTGGCTGTGCCAGGACACTGCTGGGTGCCCCCCTGCACACTGCCCCTCTGCCCCTGGGCACTGGGCTTTGCTTTGCCAGGGCATTCCTGGAGCACATTGCTGAGAGCAGCTGTGCAGGGAGAGGAAAGCCTTCCTGGGCTGCCCTCAGGAGCTGATGCCCTTTGCTGCTGGAGCTGCTGTGCTGGAGCCCAGCTGTGTCCCAGCAGTGCCCATGGCCTGGCCCTGCCTGTGCTCACAGCACGCACACGCAGCAGGACAGTGACCAAGCTGCCACAGCCCTGCGGCCTGACAGCCACAGAAGGGCTGGGAAGGAGAGGCTGCAGTTGGGAAGAGCAGCTGTGGGAAGAGCCAGGGCCATTGTCCCTGGCTATGCTGCTGGGCTGGGAGTCTCTGCCCTGCACCTCTGCTCACAGGCACTGGCCCTGCAGAGACAGAGAGGGGCTGAGGGGAACATCTTGGGCACACAGGGCAGAGCAGGACACTTTATTTTACAGAAATGCAGAGTGATCAGGGCTCCTGACTCTCTGTGCTTAACACAGGCATGGTAGATACTGATGTAGCAATAGTGTGAATAATGGCATCCCTTTATGGAAAATATTATTTTTTAAAAAAAGAACAAGATCAAGAACAAGAAAACGAAAAGGAAAAGGAAAAGGAAAAGAAAAAAGAAAAGGAAAAGGAAAAGGAAAAGAAAAAGGAAAAGAAAACAAACAAGAAAAAGAAAAAAAAAAGAAAAAGAAAAAGAAAAAGAAAAAGAAAAAGAAAAAGAAAAAGAAAAAGAAAAAGAAAAGAAAAAGAAAAAGAAAAAGAAAAAGAAAAAGAAAAAGAGAAAGAAAAAGAAAAAGAAAAAGAAAAAGAAAAAGAAAAAGAAAACCAAAAAAAAAGAAAAAGAAAAAGAAAAAGAGAAAAAGAAGCAATGCATGGAAAAGGAGAAAAGGAAAAAAATTAATACAGCAAATAGAATAACCAACAAGAGACATGGCACAAAATAGTCTGGGTCTGGAATGAGTTCCATTCTGAATGCTGTGCACAAACAAAGAGGCACCTGATTGTTTCTGAAAAGCACAGAGTGGTCATATTCCTCAGGGCATCCTCCAGCTCCTGGTTCCTCAGGCTGTGGATGAGGGGGTTCAGTGTTGGAGGCAGCACCAAGCACAGAAGTGACAGTGCCAGAGCCAGGGATGGGCACCAGGCTGGCACAGGTGACCTTGAGGCTCTGCAGGGCTCAGGCCCAGGGGCTGTGCCAGAGTCAGGGCTGAGCTGACACTCTGTGGGCTGGGGCAGAGCCCAGGCAGAAATCAGCCCTGAGCCAGCAGCTCTGCAGTGGTGGCCACCAGGCCTGGTGGCCAAGGGAGGCTTCTGGCCATGGCCTGGAAGCAGCTGCTGCTGCCCAGGGGCCTTTGGTGCCTCAGGCTCTCCCTGGCACAGCTCCCAGCACAGCACTCTGCACTTGTGCCTGAGGCCTTCCCTCTGCTGGGGCTGGCCTGGGGCTTTTCCTGCAGCAGGATCTGCCCTGGTCCTGGCACAGGAAAGGCAGTTCCTGCTGGAGCAGGAGGCTCTGCCTGCAATGGGCTCACACAGCTCCATCAAGGCCCTGTTTGCAAAGCCCCCAGTGGGAAATGAAGGAGGGGATCATGCTGCTTTGGGGGTGAAGTATCTGAACGCAGCCTGACTCCTCCATCCCAAAGTTCCACATGCTGAGAGGGAGCTGAAGCTGTGGCAGAGCTGCTCAAATCCCCAGAGAAAGCAACAACCCAGTGACACCACTGAGAGCTTCTGCAGAACTGCTGAGCTGGCACAGCCTGGGCACATCTGACTGACAGGGCAGCACTTCAGACTAGAAAAGCCCCATCCCAAATTTTAACTGCAGCATCTCCTGACATTTCCCTTCTTGGGAGGGGTGTGGAGATTCCCCCCTGGAGTGGGGACACCCCTCCAGGTCACTGCCTGAGGCTGAGCTCAAGAGATTTGCCCACGGTCATTGGTCTGGGGGAGTGACACCCATCTCTGGTTAATAACTGCTTTTGCTTTAATGCAATTGCTTCAAAATTGCTTACGAGAGCACTATATTAAAATAGATGTTACAGCTCCTTTACTGTGGAGTAAATCATTCTGATTAAGACCGTTTTATCGAATCATGATCATACTCAGTCATATCTCTATGTACATAAATACTTCTGGTTTGCCATCCTTAATGTTGTGGGACAAAGTTGTACAAAGGTTCAAGTCTCCCTGTATAATCCTTTAGGCATAAATCCTTGAGAAAGTCTGGGGCTGTGATTGGATCCAGGCACTGCCAGGATCCTCTCCCAGGCGGAGTTTAGAAAGCCTGGGGGTCCTGGTTTGGGTCCTTTGTGAACCTCGTGACCCAACAGGAGCTTCTCTAATAAACTTTGCCGGAAGCTGCCACTCTGCCCATGACAGGAACCCCTGGGAGTGTCTGTGACATCCCAGCTCTTTGGCAGCCTGGACACTCCTGGGATGTCCCCATGGAGCCCCTGGGAGTGTCGCTGACCTCGCTGTTCTTTAGGAGCACAGAGATGTCACCACTGGACTCCTGCCACTGCCTGGGACAAATTGGCTCCTTGGCAGGGTACAGACACCTCTGCTGTCACTCTGCAGCCCTGGGACTGTCACCTCATGACCCTCAGGAAGATTAAGGAGCCCTGGGATGTCACCACAGAGCCCCTGTGACTGAGTGTGACCAAAGAGATCTTCAGAAGCCCAGAGACCCCTCAGATGCCACCATGGAGCCCCTGTGCCTGCACGTGAGCTCACAGCTCTTGAGCAGCTGGAAACCCCTGGAATCTCCTCAATCTGCTCTGCTGAGGATGGATCCTCAGCAACTTGGAGGTTCCCTGATGAATTTTAGCTCTCCAGAGGGTTGTTGAGTCTTCAGCTCTTCAGTTCAGGAATTCAGTGCCAAAGGCTCATTAACATTCCAAAGCACTCTAACAAGAAAAGCTCCTGGGAATAATTTAATTTCCAATCTTCAATTCTTCTGTGGTGAATTGTACAGATTTCAGAGGTGTATTCAAAGAAAATATGTTATATTTTTTTAAAAAAGCAAGGGGGGCTTTTTTGTCCTCTTTAGTTTTGTTTTCCTGTTTATAGATTGATATGAGCAATTTCCAGCTGATATTGATCCCCAGCACATATTCATCATTATTTCCCCTAAGTTTCCTCCTATTTCCAATTCGAAAAATCTACATCACTGTATTAAAGGTGCATGCTTCCCTTGTTGCCAGGGGGTCTTCTGTCTTCTTCTGGTCGTCTTTTGGATGAAGGCTCACAGTCTTCCTCGTTGTCCTCTGGATAACCTTACAGGTTGTGCATGCACCCCAAGCCTTGTGTTATGTTAGCCAGCATCATATTCCAAAAAAAAGCCTTAAATAAAAACACAACTTAAATTCTGTACCTGGAACCATCCCAATTGTCCATCTCATTTCCAATCTTCCAATTATCCCAAGACCTATTCCATTTTGATGTTTTACTTATCTCAAATTATGTCCTGTATCCTATTTTTTTATAAACATCTGCAAAAATCTCTTTAGTAACACTAATCTCATATTGTTTGCCTTTTTCTAAAATATTGATATAGTTACAATTTAGTTATCACAAAATCATTCCTTTATCACAGGGCTGAGGTGCAGCTGCCCCAGCGGTGCCTCCGAGCTGGCAGGGCCATGGTCACTCAGGGTCAGTGGCCGGGCAGTTCTGTTGACTGGACACGGCTCTGGACACTTCCCTTGGAGCGTCTCCAGGCATGGAATGTTGGGGCTGTCACTGCTGTGGTGTCACAGAGAGGGGAACACTGGGGCTGCCCTGCTCCTGCCCCAGCCCAGCAGCTCTGCCAGCTCCTGCTGGGGACAGAAAGGCTGAGCCAAAGGGTGAGAATTGCAGAATGGGCTGAGCTGGGAGGGACCCACCGGGATCATGGAGTCCAAGGCCCGGCCCTGCACAGACAGCCCAACAATCCCAGCCTGGGCATCCCTGGGAGCGGTGTCCAAAGGCTCCTGGAGCTGCAGCAGCCTCGGGGCTGTGCCCATTCCCTGGGGAGCCTGGGCAGTGGCTGAGCCCCCTGTGGGGGAAGAAGCTTTTGCTGCTGTGCAGCCCAGCCCTGGCCTGGCCCAGCCCCAGCCCTTCCCTCGGCTGCTGTCCCTGCTGCTGCCCCGGGGCAGAGGTGGGAGCTGCCCCAGCGCTGCCCCTCGGGAGGAGCCGCAGCCCCCGGGGAGCTCTGAGCTCCGTCTGCTGGGCTGCGGCCGAACCGAGCCAGCGCCCGCAGAGCTCCAGGGAAAGGTCCTGCCCCTGGCTCAGGGCTGGCCCGAGACCACGGGGAGAAAATCAACTTCCAACTTCTGCCCCACAGCAGGGAGGAGCAGCAATTCTTGGAGAAGAGAGACTCTTTCCAAGGGGCTGCAGGGACAGGACAAGGGGGAATGGCTTCCCACTGCCTGAGGACAGGGTTAGATGGGATGTTGGGAAGGAATTCTTCCCAGTGAGGGTGGTGAGGTCCTGGCACCAGTTGCCCAGAGAAGCTATGGCTGCTCCATCCTTAGAAGTGGCGACGAACCCGGGGATTCAAGGGTTAAAGGGAATTTTAGAATAGCTGAGGTAGTATACATGAACATGTAGAATAAACTGTCTCCCTCTACAAGGACTAAAGGAAAGTAGAAAAATAATGGGGCCCCTTCAAAGACACGTGGTGTCCATTAAAAATTGCTGAGCTTCAGAAAATAAGAGGGGGCTTTTGCAAAATTAGAGGGGATCATCTCCATATGCATGTGCAGATCTGCTGGTTCAGAAGTTCGCAAGGAAGAAGACGTTTGTTCCTTCATACCTACCAACCCTCCACCGACCCAATAAAAGGACAAACTATGCAGCCATAACTGATTTACAGGTAATCAATATGTATAGGTGATATAGAATATGCATGATTTTTGTAGATAAATAGAATGATGGAAATTGTAAGAAGTACACAGGATTTGGGAAGATGCTCTCCCCCTGCATCAAGCACTGAATAAAATATGTACCTACTTCACAATTTTATCAAGTTGTAGAGTTTTAATACCACATATAATTTGGCACCCCAGATGGGACTTACCTTGTCATCTACAAACCCGGGCTGAGGGACAGAGAACTCTGTGGCGCACTCTGGGATTTCCTGGAGGAGAACTCCGAGACCTCGGCTCGCCTATTGCAGGGACAGATAACAACTACTGGCTGGCAAGCTAAAAGGTATGTATTAATTTAGTTCTAAGGCTAGTGTGGGTAAAAGGGATGTTGATAAATCGCAGGAGGCATCCTGTGTACAACATAGTCTCTGGGTAAATAAAAGCTTGCAAGCTGTTTGCAGAGGACACCAGTGAGGATTGCTCCACTCCTTCAGCCTCCACAGGTCATGGAGGAGGAGGGAATGAGGAAGGTGGTGGAGGGATTCGCTGATAGAGCAGCCACGAAGCGACCCTGGAGTGTGGGTGGAGTGAATTCCTGCTCCCGTGTTATCGGGGCTGAGGTGTGTTTGAGTCCAGACTTAGTGAGTGTGGGAATATATGGGAACGTATGGATGAGTGAGTGGGACAAGTTTGCTTTAAGGTCACTGTCCCACTATTGTTTTGCTACCTTATGGTCATTCTGTTGCAGCTTTATTGTTGTGTTATTGTGGTTTTATTGTTTTATTGCTGTTCTATTACCATACTGCTATTGTGAACAATATTGGGAAGGGGTAATGGGTTTTTGAGGTAACACTACCATCTTTTGTTAGAAGTTACCTATTGCAATAAGTGACGAGCTTGTTAAGTTCATTTGTGATACAATATTTTCATCTTGTGTCGAAAGTTGAAATTGCAGCAAATCGAGATTTTTAAACGAATTATCAGTTTTAATTGATTGTTAAATGTGGTTAGTGAAACACAGGTTCGAGCTATAAGACTCTGACTATTTAGGGAAAACAATCTCTAAATAATTCCTTTTCACTAACTGTTTGAATTTGATTTTTTTAAGAATTAAGTGAACTTGGTAGACAACTAAATAGAGGGCGGAGATAATTGATTTAACTATTATTTGAATCAGGTTGACTGTGAACTCAGGCTTGTGTGGGGACGTCACACTCAGAACCCAGATACTGGGATTGTGTGGGGAGAAAATATTAGAAGGAGACTGTGGAATTGTGTTAAGAGAGGTTTGAGTGGATGTGAGGCAGGGTATAAAAGAGGACATAATGGGATCTGAGCAGAGCACAGAAGTCCCTCAAGCCAGTCCACTAGGGTGTGTTATAGCACATTGGAAAGAAGTTGCAGGGACCAGAGGTAATGAAAATAAGTCCACTCTAATTAAGTATTGCAGTCAGTGGTGGCCACTGTATAGGTTGGATGAAAGGGTAAGGTGGCCACCCACTGGGACCTTGGATTATAATACCCTGTTACAGTTAATGCTATTCTTAAGGAGGGAGGGCAAGTGAAGTCTCATACTGTGATATGTTTTCTCTCAGAAACCACCCTGAGTGGCAGAGCGATTGTGGGATTAAGGCTCCTCTTGACCCTCTAGTATTAGCTATGGGAAAAGAAAATGAGGCAAAAAATGGGAAATTAAAGAGATGCTGCTCAGCTTGTAGTATTGTGCAGAGATGTATAAAACTGGACAAGGTTTACCGAACTGCACTCCAAGAACAAGATCTTTCACACCTCTTGGAGGCTCCCCCTAATGAACAAGAAAGGGAAAGGGAAGAAAGAGTTGGAGATCTAGAGGCACATTCACCCCCTAGTAGCTCACCCCCTAGTAGCTCACCCTCTAGTAGCCCAGCCCCTAGTAGCCCTATATCATCCCGAACTAGACTACAAGTCCTACAAGTACCCCTGTGAGAAGCAGTAGCACCTGGAGGAAACCCAGTGATAGTTAAAATGCCCTTTTCCTTCACTGACTTAGAAACCTGGAAGAAGACTGCTCAGGACTATCATGGTGACCCAGTCACTATAGCACGGAATCTGAGATATATTATCAAGCAACATAATCCAGATTGGTCCAACATTCAGTTATTGTTAGAATCGTTAACTGAGACAGAAAAACAATTGTTTTTCGAAAAAGGGAGAGACATAGCAGAAGACTTTTGTAGAACCCAGCAATTAGATGTGAAAGATTGTTTCCCTCTTGAGAAACCAGATTGGAATCCAAACAGGGATATGAAGAAATTAAAAAGTTATCAGGGATGGATTGGAAAGGAACGGAATGAGCCATACCTAAAACTATAAACTGGTCAGAATTATATGCTATCAAACAGGGGCCTTCTGAGACTCCATCTGAATTCCTGGACTGATTAAGAAGTGCGATGCATTGCCATACACCTCTAGACCCTAGAGATGAAATAGGAATCCAACAACTAGTGAGCCTATTCTTAGGTCAATCCACAAGGGACATTAGGTGTAAGCTTCAGAAAATAGCAGGTCCTGAGGCAAGAAACCTAGAAAAGCTACTCAATGAGGCATGGAGAGTATTTAGCAACAGGGAAGAGGGATATAAGCAAAATGCAAAGTTTTGGTATTAAGAGAAGAGAAAAAGGAAGGACGTGGACAAAAACAAGGAGGTCCACCCCAACTAGGCAAAGATCAGTGTGCATTTGGTAAAGAATTTGGGCATTGGAAGAATGAATGTCTCAAACAGAAGAGGGACAAAAGAAAGAGAATGGTTGCCTATACCAAAGCAGACTAAGGAGGACCGGGAGGTCTTACCCCAGCAGATCCCCTGGTTGTAACAATGGAGCTGGGGAAGGAGGGAAATAAATAGAGTCTTTAATTGATACGGGAGCAACGTATTCGGTATTGAACAAAGTCCTGGTGCCTGTGGGTAGGGATTATGTTAGGGCACAAGGAGCTACTGGCCAAACAGAAAAGGCTTATTTCTGTAAACCCCTAAACTATAAATTTGGGAAACAGTGGGATACTCACAAATTTTTATATATGCCAAACTCTCCAAAGGCTCTCCTGGGAAGAGATTTATTGGAGCAATTGCAAGCAATCATTATGTTTAAGGATGGGGAAATTATTCTGGAGGTAAATGATGAACGATATGTGGAAGTGTTAAGCTTGATCTTGACAATCATTGAGGTTGAGGAGGAAATCAGTGAGGAAATAATTAACCAGGTGTTCCCTGGAGTATGGCCTTCCAATGTGCCAGGAAGAGCAAAGAATGCACCTTCCATAAGGTGAGGTGATTAACCTCAAGGAAGGAAAACAACCAGTCAGGATTAAGCAGTACCCTTTGAGAAAAGAGGATAGAGAAGGAAGTAGGCCAGTAATTGAAAATTTCCTACAACTAGGATTGCTAAAGAAATGCCAATCTGATTTCAACACTCCTATATTACCTGTCTGGAAACCTGATGGGTCATATCGAGTGGTTCAAGACTTACAGGCTGTTAACAAAATAACTGAGGATCTCTACCCACTGGTGGCAAATCCATATACTTTGTTGACATGCTTAACACCAGAATTAACTTGGTTTACTGTTTTAGATCTGAAAGATGCTTTCTTTTGCCTCCCTCTCCACAAAGCCAGTCAGAAAATTTTCGCCTTTGAGTGGCAGAACCCTAAAAACGGGCGTAAAACTCAGCTCACATGGACAGTGCTCCCCTTAGGGGTTCAAAAAACCCACTGACTGCAATACTTGTTTGGGGAACAACTTGCAAAGGACCTAGAGGCCTGGGAGGCCCCACCAGAGGAAGGAAAGCTGTTGCAGTATGTGGACAACCTCCTCGTAGTCACTCGGACTAAAGAAGCATGTGTGTCATGGACGGTGAGTCCATTAAACTTTTTGGGGCTCCAGGGGTACAGGGTGTCAGAGAAGAAGGCTCAGGTGGTGAAGCAAAAGGTAATTTACCTGGGGTACGAAGTTAGTGCCGGACAAAGGACTCTAGGACAAGACTGTAAATAAGCTATGTGCCAAACCCCGCAACCCTGGACAGTGAAAGAACTGTGAACCTTTTTGAGAATGACAGGATGGTGTAGATTGTGGATCTACAACTATGGGCTGCTTGTCAAACCTCTGTATGCACTCATCACAAGCAAGAACAAAGATCTTCAGTGGACCAAGGAAGCCACCAGAGCCTTTTCCCAATTAAAGGATGCCCTTATGTCGGCCCCAGCCCTAGGACGTCCGGACATGAGTAAAGTATTTTTTCTGTTTCCCATGAAAAACAAGGGATTGCCTTGGGGATGCTAGCACAGAACCTAGGCCCATACCGAAGGGCAGTTGCCTACTTATCCAAGCAGCTAGATGCAGTCGCCAAGGGATGGCCAGGGTGCCTCAGGGCTGTAGCAGCAGTCGTGGTGAATATCCAAAAAGCACGTAAATTTACCTTGGGCCAGAAAATGACTGTGCTGGTGTCTCATACAGGGTCTGCAGTACTGGAACTGAAAGGTGGGCACTGGCTTTCCTCTCAAAGATTTTTAAAATACCAAGCCATCATGGTAGAACAAGATGATATGGAAATAGTGGTAATATTATCAACCCAGCTTCTTTTCTCAGTGGGAATCAAGGAGAACCAGTGCAACACGACTGTCTGGAAACCATCGAAGCCACCTACTCCAGTTGTCCAGATTTGAAGGACACCCTTTTCAACAACACAGAAACTTGGTTTACTGATGGGAGTAGTTACAACATCAGTGGAAAGCGACATGCTGGGTATGCAGTTACCACCAGTAAAGAGGTAATAGAATCCGGTCCTTTACCAACAGATGCTTCTGCACAGAAGGCCGAGATAATTGCCCTGACTCGTGCCTTGGAGATGGCAAAAGGGAAGAAAATAAACATCTATACAGACTCAAGATATCCCTTTGTACTTGTGCATGCACATGGAGCTATCCAGAAAGAAAGAGGACTATTAAATTCACAAGGGAAGAACATTAAACACGCACAGGAAATAATGAGACTGTTGGAACAGTTCAGATGCCTGAGAAAGTAGCAATCATGCACATTAAGGCACACCAAAGGGTGAGCTCAGAATTGGAAGAGGGAAATGAGCTGGCAGACAGAGACACAAAAGAAGCAGCAAAAGATGAAGTAACAATTGAAGGAACTTTGATTCCAGATGGACAGATATCCCTTGAAGGTAAGCCAGTATACATTAAGAAAGATAAGGAGCTTATTGAGGATCAAAAGGGAACATATAACCAGGAAGGATGGGCCATTACTGAGGAAGGGAAATTGGTTGTCCCTTCTCATATATTATGGTCCTTAGTCAGGAAGGAATATCAGAAAACACACTGGGGAATGGATGCTCTATATAATTATCTAATTGAAAAGATTACTGCTAGAAATTTGTATGCCACCTTCACTCAGATGACCAGGCAGTTTGATCTTTGCCTCCAGACTAACCCTAAGAATACCCCTAAACTGAAACTTGCTCAGATTGGAAGAGGCCAGGGGCCTGGGCAGCAATGACAAAATGACTTTTCAGAACTTCCAAGAAAAGGGGGGTATCGATATTTGCTGGTGTTAACAGATACCTTTTCAGGGTGGCCAGAAGCTTTCCCCACCAGAACTGCCAAAGCCTGGGAAGTAACCAAAATATTGTTGCAAGATATAATACCATGTTTTGGATTTACAGCAACAATGTCCTCGGAGAGAGGAACACATTTTATCTCAAAAATAGTGCAGCAAGTAAGCCACTACTTGGGCATAGACTGGGAATTACACACTCCATACCATCCTCAGTCTAGTGGCCAAGTAGAGGAAGTGAATCATTTAATTAAACAGCAAATTGTGAAGCTAAGGCAAGAAGTTAATTTGCCCTGGCCCCAATCTCTCCCATTGGCATTGCTACAGATCTGAACTAAGCCAAGGATTAAAGAAAAGCCCCTTTGAAATGCTTTATGGAAGGCCATTCAGGGTGCAAAAGGGAATCTCTACCCAAGCTGGGGAAGAGACATTGACCACCTATCTGGTGGCCCTAAGTAAACAACTTAGAAAAATTGGAAAATATGTGGCTGGAACTCAGAGCAGAGGGCTAGATGGACCTGTGCAATAATATACAGCCTGGGGATTATGTGTATGTTAAATCATTTACAGACAAAACTCTGGAACCACAGTGGGAAGGACCATTCCAGGTGTTACTTACCACCTTCACTGCAATTAGGATTAAGGAACAGAACACTTGGATTCATCATACTCGAGTGAAGAAGGCCCCAAGAGCTCCTTGGAAAGCAACACTGGGTGAAAATGAACTGAGACTGAAACTTACTCAGGAAAGATGAATGGACTTTGGGTAGAAATGTTAACTTGGAAAGCTGTATCTCTTATGATGGAAGTTATAGCTGTAACAGAAATTAATGCAAGACCCCGTGTGCACCACATATTTAGGAGAAATTTTTGTCAGGGAAACGCTTAGGATGCCTGCTCTCGCAAAATGCTGAACCAGATGCTGAAGGTTACCAGTGCAACTGTCTGGGAAGGGAAAAATGTTTGGGGTTGTGAATATGTGTTTGTTCAGGATGGATTCCATGAATCTCACCAAAATCCTATAGAGCTATTTCAAATTGATTCTGGATGCTGTGAGACCTGCTCATCTACCTGTCCTGAATTTAGATTTAAAATAGAGGGATTCGCAATCAAGGGTTATAGCTTGGATTACAATATTACTCAAGATTGTGTTGTACCCCAGGATGAGGGGGTAGTAAATCAGCCAACCCAAAAACCAGAAGAGACCACAGCTCACATTCAAACCACCCCAAGGAAAATGATTCAGCCTATAGTCACCAAAATTGGACCTTATGCAATTAAGAAAGTAGGGATCCAAAGACTATTACTAAATCCAGAGTGGTCCTTGAAGAGAGTAGAGATGGAAATGCAGATAAATGCTTCTGCCATTGGATCAGGGTGTGCCCCATTCCTTAAAACTTCCTTTATGGATTGGACTGTTTGGTTACAGAAGCATACACCTAACACTTCCAACAAAAGACAGACCTTACAGGAATATTATGAGCAGGACTGGGGATCTTGAATACAATGGACTCAGAGGTATTAATGAACAAATTGACTGCAGGTGGCAGGGATGTGGTTAAATTACAACAACCCTTACGATCTTCTTTACTAGCCCTAGGCACCAGTCAATGGAAACTGTCCAAAATATTACCAGAATGGGAAGGGATACAAGAACAAGATCATAGGCTAGTAGTAAGTGCTATAGGTACAGCTAGTGAGAATATGTCTCTGGCCCTTGGATGCATACAAGCACAGTTATGGATGCAATCAGTAGCTGCCTGAATTGTCAGGGAAGGTAGTGAAGGTACGTTCCCTGCTGAGGTCTGGAAAACTGTTTGGGACCATGCTTCTGATTTAGAAAGAGAACTCCTGCCATGGTGGGTCTTAGTTAACTTCACCTATGATCCTATAACAAGCATGGTAACAACCTTTGTTTTAACTATACATAATGCATCAGTGAGTCTGATACACCCAATAGTTGCCTTAGGACTAAATCATGAAGGAACAATCCTATATCCTTCGGAACACAGGATATGGGCACAAAAAGTGGAAGGGAAATGGAGGACTATTAACATAGAGTCCAGTGCTGTGAGAAAACAACTAGGGTTCATATATGAAGGGAATATAAACAGTGATCAGGACACTTGTTTGGATACAGAACAGAGTATTTGTCACTTTGAAGTACACTCAACCATCAGACAACCTTTCTGGTATACATAGGCCAGGGTTGTGTGTGTCTCAGGACACCATGTCCCATGATAATGGACGATGAACTAGTCATAAAGAAAACCAAATCCAATCTGTGCATCTGCAACTTTGTCAGAATTGAAGGATGTGATTTTTCTTATCTGGCACTGAAAGAAATTAGCCCCAGGTTATGCACCCCCGAGTTGTACTGTTACACTGTTTTTCTGTAAAATTAAAGTTGCACTGTTACTTGCCTGTTTTAAACTGTTCATGTTGAATCTGTACCCTGAATTTCTGTTCGTTATGTCCAAGTTCTGTACCCTTTCTACCTAAATCCTGGGCTTGCCCCTCTCCATTGAAAGCCCGCACGCCGCTGTCTAGCAGTCCCTCCCTGCTGCTTCCTGCCTGCCCGTCGAGCTGTGGGCTCCGCCCAATATGGAGATGAAAGGACCTCCCATGGTGCCTGGCTGCAGCCGAGAGTCCAGTTAGAGCTAAAAAAACCCCCTGGGACAGCGAGCCGACACAGAAACTAGACCTAAGAAGGACAAAACTGTGCCGGGCACACGCCCAGCTACCTGCAGGCGGCAAGCATTCTTTTGTTACTTTGTCGCCATGGCTTGAAAGAAACTAGAGAAAGGTAACGCCCCTGGACCACAGGAGCCAAAGGGATTCTATTGGAACCCCCGTGAGGACGGAATCCCGACTCTGCAGCAGCACCAGCGGCGGCAGATTCGACTGCACCTCCTCCACCGTGGTATCTTCAGGGAGCAGCGGCGGCGTGCGCAGCCCCTCGAGCCCCTACCCAGAGCTGATTTCTAATAAAGGCTTTTTCAAAGGAGCTGGTCTCCTGCCCAATTTATAACAGCACCAGTAGTATCCCATCAATATATAAAGGCAAATTGACTACTATGCAAGAAATATCACCTGTGCCTATAGGAATGAATTGACCTTGGTTAAGCAACTATTCAGGCATGAGGATTTAAAGGAGATTCTGAAAGGAATTAGGGATATGGGAAAAAGGACTCTGATTACTATACACCATGACACAGAAACCATAGGAAGGGTCTTTAAAAGATTGGAAACAGATGCATCTCATCATTGGTGGGATACACTTTTTGGATGGTCACCGAAAGCGACTGGGCTCCTTCAGTGCAATAGTTCATCCAACTATTGTTTTATAAATTCTGGCTGGCGCAAGTCTGATCCTGTCCATTGTAATGCTTCTTTGGAATTGGAGGATGCTACATCGAACGGCAGCACCAACTTCATTGTCAAAGGTACATGGTAAGGCATTAAGGGATGCATATCAGAGGAACGGAGAAAAGAATTTTTGTATTAAGTAAAAGAATTTACTTATTTTCTAGAAAATGGGGGACTGAAACAGGGGATTTGAGGGTTAAAGGGAATTCTAGAATAGTTGAGGTCATGTATATGAACACGTAGGATTCATTATCTTGCTCTCCAAGGACTGAAAGAAAACAAAGAGATAAGAGGTCCTTCAAAGGACTCCTGGTTCCTATTAAAAAGTTGCTGAGCTTGCAAAATAAGAGGGGGCCCCTTTGTAAAACCGGAGGGAACATCTCGGTAAAGAGGGAATATGCATGCAGAGACCTCATTGGGTCAAAAATTCATTGGAGGTAGACTTTGGTTTCTTCATCCCTCCAAGTCCTCAGACTCAGTTCAAGACCACCGACCCAATAAAAAGGACAAACTACTCAGCCACAACTGATTTACATACAAAGCGGAGAGGAGGTGGGGACAGGTAATCAATATGTATAGGTGATATAGAATGTGCATGATTTTTGTAGATAAATAGAAGGATGAAAATTGTAAGAGGCATGCAGGATTTGGGAAGATGCTCTCCTGCTGTGTCCAGCACTGAATAAAATACTTACCTACTTTACAACTTTAACGGGTTGTGGAGTTTTGAACCCCATCTCAGGAGCATTCAGAGAATCCGGGGACGCTTTTGGGGGGTTCAGAACGGGTGCTGAGGAGACACTTAGGGATGCTGGAGGGTCTGGGGGACACTTATGGGACACATGGGGGTGGACACCGGGGGTTCTGTGGAGCGCGGGGCACGATGGGCATTGTAGTCCCGGCTGCACTGGGGGTCTATCGGGCCGCGGGGCATGATGGGAATTATAGGCAAAAAACCCCCAAACCAAACCTTGCACCGAAACCAAGCACCACCCCCCAAGCCCCGATCCCCAGCACTGATTGGATTTGGGCGGTGTTGGACACAAGTCTCAGCCAATGGCAGGTGGCGGAGGCGAGAGGAGCCCATTGAACCCTTCTAGTCTCTTACAGTACAACCCAGTTCATGCCCAGTACAGGCCAGTGCATCCCTGTGCCCCTCCAGTCCCTCCCAGTACAGCCCAGTCCCTCCCAATTCACCTGAGTCCATTCCCATTCCCATTCCATTCCCATTCCATTCCCATTCCCATTCCTATTCCCTTCCAGTTTGCCCCAGTGCCATCCATAGTATGCCCCAGTGTCCCCCAGTCCTCCCCACAGTGCCCCCAGTATCACTCCCAGTATCCCCAGTATGTCTCAGTGTTGCCCAGTGTCACTCCCAGTATGTCCCAGTATGTCTCAGTGTACCACCAGAGTCCATCCCAGTCTGCCCAGATCCCCCCTCAGCACTCCCCGTGTTCCCAGGTTGTCCCAGTCCTCCCCAGTGTCATTCCCAGTATGTCCCAGTGTCTCCCACAGCATTCCCAGTGTTCCCCAGTATGTCCCAGTCCTCCCCAGTCTTTCCAAGGAAACTGGAACTGCTCACGGTTGCTGTGGCACCCAAACCCAGCAGTGGGGTCAGTGCAGTGTCCATGGCCACAGCCCCTTGCAATGGCCCAGGGCAGGTTGGGATGATGATCCACCCTCACTCCTGGCCCAGGCCAGGGCTGCAGTAGCCTTGGTGGCACCTTGGGCTGGCACACACCTGAGGAGGGTGTCTGTTTTCAGTGGGGAAAATTAGGAGTTTTACATTGCTAAAAAAAAATAGGAAGGCCCTGTTTGCCTGAGTGTGGGCAGCTCGCCAAGCAAAGTAGGTCCCAGGTGAGTGCGGAGAGACAGGATGGGGTTGGGGAATGTGGAACAAGGTTGTCCATACTGGGTCAGAATTCAGGGCACAGCTTCTCTGAGCAGGCCAGACCTACTGAGGAGAGACCCTGGGGCAATATCAATCACTGGATGCTGCAATCAGCTCTGCTCTAAACAGAGCAGTAATAAAAGACACCCTTTGTAACAGGGATGTGTCCTTTTAAAAAACTCTTTGAAATCATTCTCCATAACTGTAGCTGGAAAAAAGATTCCTAATGAACTGCACCAGACCAGAGGGGAAATCAAGGCACAGACATGGTTTGTCAGGACTTCCTTGATCCTAATGAGCCCCGTGGTGCATTTGGTGCTGAGCCTCAGGGCCTGAGAGGAGATTGCACAAACCTTTCCAGGAGTCAAAGTCAGAAGAAAAACCCAAAGTGTCTTGAGGCATTCATGGGTTGCACTGAGGTCCATCCCCAACACAGGCTCCTCATGGACTCCTTGGAGGAGAGAATTGGAGGCCAGGATTGCACAAAATCCTCTCAGAAACTCAGTGTGGGAAGGAAATTCCAATGCACCTTAAAAACCTTGAGTATCTCAAAGTATTAATGAGCCCCACTGAGTGTCAGTGCAAAGCTCTCAAAGGACTCATTAAAGCAGATTAATTGGAGGCCAGGATCACACAAAAACTTCTCAGAGACTCAGTGTCAAAAAAAAGTTCTTTAAGAAACTTGGAGTACCTTGAAGTATTAATGAGCCCCACTGACTGTTTTCACTGACTAAGAATCCCAAGGGACTTGTTAAAGTAGGTAATTGGGGCCAGGATTGCACAATCTTTCTCACAGAGTCAGATTTAAAGGGGAAACACCAAGTACCTTCAAATAACTGAAGTACCTTGAAGCATTAATGAGCCCCACTGAGTGTTGTTACTGACAAAGCCTCTCAAGGGACTAATTACAGCAGATAATTGGAGGCCATGATTGCACAAACCTCTCAGAGACTCCAAGGCAAAAGCCAAACCCAAAGTCCTTTGAAGAACCTGCAGTGCCTGGGAGCATTAAGGGAAGCCCCCCAGGGCCATTCCTGACCAAGGCTCCCCAGGGACTCCTTCCAGCAGATCCTTGAGGCCACTGGGCTGTCAGGGGGATGCTGAGGGCAGGACAAGGGGCTGACAGTGCCCAACCTTGCTGGGGCTGTGCCAGGAGGCCCCAGGGCCTCAGGACAAGGTGTCTCCTGACAGCCCTTGCTGGCACAGACCCTGCTGTGCCCCAGGCCACCAAGCCTTGGCTTCTCTTTGTCCCCTCCTGGCATCACTGCCTGCAGTTCTCTGCTCTGCCTTGAGCCTGGGGACACTTTCTCTGTTGTGTCGCTCACTGGGACCCATTAAAACTTCCAGAAACTTTGGAGTTGGATTGTGACTTGGAGTTCTTGAGAGTTTTCTTCATCTCCCTGTCAGGGACTGATGTTCAGTGCCTCAGCACCAGCCCCAAGAGGGTCATTAAAGTCCTTGTGCTGTGTCTGTGCTGATGAGCTGGGCTGGGCTCCTGGCACAGAGGCAGCTCCTGGCAACCAAGAAGAGCTTCAAAAGACATTTCTCCTGATGAGCAACTCTTTTCCCAGCCCAGCAGAGCTCACGCAGGGCTCACTGAAGGAGAAACCCTCACAGCATTTGGAACAGTCACTCTCTGGCTGGGAGAAGATAAGCTGTACTTCCTGCAGGGATCTCCTGAAGCTGCCACATCCCACAGCTCTGAGGCCCTTCCAGGAGCACTCTCCGAGCTGCTGCAGGGCAGGGATGTGGCCCTGGGGCAGGGCTGGGTTTCCCTGCTGCAGCAGCCCAGGCACAGCACAGGGCAGCTCCCTGTGCCAGGCTCTGCTGCAGGGCTGAGCAGCCAGGGCTGCAGCCAGGGCTGTCCAGGGCTGTCCTGCAGAGCAGGGTCCTGCAGCCCAGGGCTCTGTGCTGGCCCAGGGACTCTGCTGCCTGCCAGGGACAGCTCTCAGCCAGCCCTGGGAGCTGCTCCCAGTGCTGGGGAGAAGCTTTGGGGGGAAGGAGCCACCCTGAGCAGGGCAGGTGCTGCTGCTGAGAAGTGCTGTGTGGGGCAGGGCTGCTCCCAGCTCCACACCAGCCTGGGCACAGCTCTGGAGGACACTTCCCAAAAGAAGGTGAGCCTGGGATTGCTGTAAAGATCAGGAGCTTTCCTGAGAGCGTTTTCAATTTCCTGCTTGGAGCAGTGTGGGGGGGTTGGGGTGATGACAAATAGATTTTTGCTTTTTATACATTTTTCATATATTTGTAGCTCTGTAAACTGCTATTATATGGTTATAAAACTATAATCTTTAATTTACTATATTCAACTACTATTGCATATACTTATAGTGTACATATACTTATATACTCTACTATATATACATATACATATATATATGTTTATATACTGTAGTATATATTGTATAGTATACTTATATATACTTATATACTTATAGTATACATATACTTATTTAAGTATAATTCTTAAATTATTCTAGCATGTTTCCTACCCTTTCTATTAAGTTTTAGAACAATAAGCTGGCCTTCTAATTACATTCCTGAACTACTGTTTAGTCTTGTTATCAGGAAGATTCTACAAAAAGAACATTTTGGTTTTTCAACCAGAGTGTGAGCAATCATAAAAAAAAAAAAGTGGGGCAAAGAAGCCCTTGGACCAACTCCAATGGGTTGATTCAGAGATGTGTAACAGGGAAAACTGAATTTCCTACTGGATGATCCTGTTAAATATCCTAATTAATCAACCTCAATAAATTGTTGAAATCAGGGGCTGGGTGTGCCCCATCCCTACTGGGACACCTGGAAGCTTCCAATAAAGGTCTGGTTTTTACTTCACTGTTGTAATGCTGTTACAAGTGTTATTTTTTTTTTCTCTATCTTTTCATTATAGGCAACAGGAGGATGAAAGCAGCAGAACAGGAATTGCAATCACAGAATCACAGAACATTCTGAGCTGAAAGGGACACTCAGGATCATCAAAGGAATGTTTCAACATTTACAGAGACTCCAGAGCTGTAACTTGGGGTGCTCAGTCTCTCTGCTGGGAGGCTCCTAAAGGGCCTTCAGCCCCTCCTCAGCCCTGCACAGCAGCAGCAGCAGCATCACCTTAGCAGGGCCCAGCAGGGCTCTCCTGAGCTGCCCTTGGCCAGCTGCAGACAGAGCCTGCCCCAGCCAGGGCCCTGCAGACAGGCAGGTTTCTGTAGGGCCGGGCCCAGGGCACAGAGGCTGGGATGGGCTCTGTCAGCGCTGGCAGGGACAAGGCTCCTCTCAGGAGGGAAATGTCCAGGCCCAGGGAGATGCTGAGGGAAGGAGAGGGGGCTTAAGAGAGCAGTGCTGGGGGCAGGAGGGCACTGTGGGTGTGTGGGAGGTGCCGTGCACAGCTGGGCACGGGAACACTGTCCTGAGTGCCCGGCTGTCTCTGCCCTGCCCTCCCAAGCACAGCCCCACCACATCTTCTCCTGGTTCTGCACTGCCCTGATATTGTCCCTGTCATCTGGTGCTCTCAGGGAGGCTCTGGCATTTGCAGCAGCTGAGTCAGGCACTGCCCTTGGCATTGCTGCAAGGCAGCTGTGCCCATGGCCATGGGGTGTCCAAGCTTCCCTGGGACCTGTGGGGCTGTGGGCAGAGCAGTCCATGGGAAAGGGGAATGGGCTGAGCCTCCTCCCTGAGATCCCATCATGGGCACACCCAGGGATCTCCTTGCTGTGTCCTTGCAAGCTCTGAGCTGCCCTCCTGGCTGCAAATCTGTGCCAGAGCCCCTCGCAGTTCCCTGAATGTGCCCCGTGGAAGTGCAGAGATGCCAGAGCTGAGGAAATGCTGCTGGGTTTGCCAAGGGAGCCGTGAGTGTCCTTGGCAGAAGGGGGTGCTGAGACCTTGCCCAAAGCCCATTGGAGAGGGGGAGACATTCAGGGATCCCTCTGCTCTGGGCAGGGTCTGGTTTATCCCAGGGTGACCCAGGAATGTGACTGTGCACTGATTGCAGCCAAAGCTGCAAACCCAGGGCAGTTGGGAACAAGCTCATCTAGCCCCTCACCTTGCCCAAGGCACAGGGAATCCTTTGCCTCTCACATCTCTCAGTGGCAAACTCTGAGTGCAGCAGAAATGCTGGGGATTTCTG